>VANL01001235.1:0-15773 GCA_006352455.1 Brachionus sp. 'Tiscar' | reverse complement strand
GGAGTTTTCAAACAAAACTAAGTCGATAGACAAAAAATAGAAAAAATAGGTCACCCGTTTAGGCCATCTTACTATATAACTTTTGACGAATTTTTATGTTTTAATGCACATTTTCTTAACCTAAGAACTAAAGCACTCAAGAGACTAAATATTATCAAGATTTTCTCTCACCGGTCATGGCATTTTAGCAAAAAATTACTAAATAACATTTACTCAGCCTTGATAGGATCACTTTTTGACTTTTCCTATTTTACGGTTGCTAGTGTTTAAACTACTAGTACTAAATCAGTTCAAACAGTTCAAAACAAAGCAATAAGATGTATATACAGATTCAAGTGGGGTAGCATAACAAAGGAACTTTTCATAGTGAGTAGAATACTATCAATAAAAGATAGGTTTTTACAAATGGGTTCACGTTATATCACCAAATGCTTTAAATATTAAAATAAGTTTACTATGTTACTTGTCGAGGAATATTTTAGTGCGTGGTCAGCAATCACTGCTAAAATGCATGTTACATAAACTCCTGTGGGAGCTTTCTATTCAGTTATTCGGATTGCGTATGCCTGCATAGTCCTAATTCGATTGTACCTTACTCTTGTTTTTTTTTAATATACGCCCTTTCCAAAGGTTGAAAAATCTTTGGTTCTTGTCTAAAATCAAACGTAAAAATTTGATTTATCCTGAGTAATTTACAACTAGTTTGACTGTTTGTTTTTTCGTTTATTGTAAAACAATAATCTTATTTAATTTTTATTTATTTTAACCTATTTAGGCTGAAGGAGCGAGCTGAAAGAGCTAACACTCAATTAGTAATCTCGAAGCCATTAAAAATTTTTTATTAAATTTAAATAACTAAATCTTTTTAAAAAAAAATGTTCATTTTGTGAAAAATATTCAAGTACTAAAGTTAGTTCAGTAAGTATTAATCTCTGTGATGATGTAATTACATTATTTCTCCCAAAAAGAAATTCTAAATTCGATTTATCAAATTTAAAAAAAGGGCACTGTGAATTTTGGAACAAAAAAAAAACAAAGATTTTAAATTTAAATAACTTTTTTTCTTTAGGTCTAAAACTTGTTATGCAAAATGATTCAGCTGATACATAGTCTGTATCAACCAAATTTTAATCTGTGCAAAAATTCTGCAGTTAAATTTTGGCGACTTTCTATTACATATACAATTTTACACAATTGCAGAGAAATTGTAGAGTTAAAAACTGTGAATGATTCATTCAACGAGTTTTAGACCTAAAGAAAAAAAGATATTTAAATTTAAAGTTTTTGTTTTTTGTTCCAAAATTCACAATGCCAAAAAAAGGCTGTAACATATTATGTTGTGAACCAGACTTTTTTTTTAAAGTCAAGTCATAATTTTGACTTAATTTTTTGTGACTTAGACTTAAGACTGTGACTAATATAAAAGTCTGTTGTGAGCTCTATCTTGTCTCGTGATTCATTAATAAAAATTCATATTAAGAGCTTCAATTTTTTTTTTTTTAATTTTTTTAAAACTTATGAGGAAAAGGTTCTCAATTACTAATGTTACAAATATAAATTTTATTGTTTGTTTCTCGCAGTATGAAACTACTTGCCAATAACACTTTGATATTTGGTTTAGATTTTGACAATCCAACAGACCCAATAGACAGATAAGTGTTCGCCACAAAATAGCCAGGACCATCTAAAATTAGATTTTTTTTTTTCCATGCAAGTAGCACATTTGAATCAATTTAAAAGTAAATGTTTGACACCAAGTCCTCTCTTACCTTTGGTTCAAAGTTTAGCTTAATTAAATATTGTTAATAGAAAGCGATTTTTAAAAAGTCATAAAAACTAGTCCTCAAATGCGACCACAAGTACAACATAGCCAATAGAGAAGTTTATTTTTCTAAAATGTTTTTAAAAAAGATCGTTTAAACAGAATAAAAATTTTATTTCAACAGTAGATTCATTTTTTATTTTAAACTGAAAAAATTAAATCATAAATTCAATTAAATATACCAATTTTTATTGATGAATTTTTCACTTTTTCAATTTGTTCATGGGACATAAACTAAGCTAAACTAAAATAAATAAACAACCTTTATCTAAAGAAAAAAACAAAATCTATTTAGTGACATACAAAAAACTCAATGAGGCGAAACATTTAATTTTTTATTTTAAATTTTAAATTTCTGAGCAATGTAGAAATATGCTCCTATTTTTTCGTTTTATCATAATTTCAAATTTATTAATTTTTTTATGTTTAATCGTCTCATTGAGCGTAGACATATCAGAATTAGATATTTACATTAATAGCTACCTTTATTTGCACCAGGACTCGAGCATAAAATTCGATTCAAGTAAAAATGTGCTAATTTCGTTCAATATTCCATACTCTGAAATCAATGACTTTGATTATATTCTGACAAAAAGCCTCATTGTTCATCAGACATTAAAAAAATGCCAATTAAAAGAAGAAAAACAAGAATTTTTGAGATATAGTTTGGAGAAAAAAGTCAGAAAATCAATAAATGCTAACTTGATTTCAAACAAAAGCATTGCAATAAGTTGGTCTTTTGTTAATAGCAAATTTAGTTGGAAATGTGCCTTGTTTCATAATTTTCATCAACTAAATTCGTGTATTTCTAATTTGTATCCTTATTTTGAGACCAAAAATTACTATTTCGTTACAATGATTAGACATCCAGTGGCCAGATTTATACACGAATGGAAGCACTTTCGAGAAGACTTGACTTGGCTTGAAAATAACAAAGAATCATCATGCTATTCTAGCCCGAAAATAAAAAAAAACTTGTTTTTTCTAACGTTGGATGAATTTGTGTCCTGTGAGTTTAATTCAACCAAAAATAGGCAAACAAGAATGCTTGCCTATTTTAAAAATGATCATCACAATGTTTCGAATGAATTAATTTTGGAACAAGCTAAGAAAAATCTAGAAAACTTAGCATTTTTTGCCATCAACGAATTGCAATATTTGTCGCAAAGATTATTTGAAAAAGTCTTTATTGGATTTAAATTTGTATCCTATTTACCTAAACAAAAAAGCATAGCCAAAATAAATGTTAGTGGATATTCAAAAAATAAAAAAATTGAACTTATAAAAAAAATCGAGAGACTAAATTCATTAGACATGGAACTATATAAATTTGCAATTAATTTATTTTTTAAAAGGCTAAACAATTATGGTGTTATTTAGTTATCTAATAATTTTCTTTAAAATATTAGCTTAATAAAATTTTTACTTTTTTTTTCCAAATCAGCTTTACTCTGATTTACCTTTTTTATTATTTTTATAAAAATTTATTAATTAAATAAAAAATATATACTAAAGTTTAAGAATAACTAAAAATATTGCTTAAAGTTTATGCAATTTAAACATTGATACATTGAGAATGGCTTAAACATCACTGGTTAGACTTCATTTAGAGTTTGCCATAAGTTCATGGTGTTTATTTCTTGAAAAAGACATTTTTGAAATCAAGAAGGTTCAAAGAAGAACGACAAAAATTATTTATCAACCGATTATGTTATCTGAATGATAACATATCAAAAATTTATGGTATTGTGAATTTCTAGAACAAAAATTTTTCATTTTTTGATAAATCAAAATTTACAAAAATAAAATAATTAAAAAAAATACTACAAATTTGTGCAACCGAGTTTGTTGCATCTTTTTTACCTAAATTTATTTTCTATTTTTTAGGTAAACCAAATTATTTATCAATTTAAGTCTTATTGATGCTTTATTATTTTCATAAGAAAAATCATTTAAGGTTAAAAAGATGCATTAAACTTTGTTCCACAAGGTCGCAGTATTTTTTTTTTTAATTATTTTATTTTAGCAAATTTTGATTTATCAAAAAATGAAAAATTTTTGTTCTTTTTGTTTTTGAAATTCACATAAATTCACCAAAATTTACATTATTTAATATTTAAAAAAAAAAAAACTCTATCAATTAACAAATTTTGTTATCATTTAATTAAAAATGTTATCAAAAAAAATTTAAGTTCGGGAGGTATCCCAGCAAATTTGTTATCCCCGATTACCTGATAAACAATCGAATGGTCAATAGAACTCATTAATTTAAAGTATTATCTTTATTTTTAAAATCATTAATTTTCTAAAATTAATTTTGAAAATGGTATAAATTTTTTTAGATTGATTCTAAAATCTCAAATTATTCTCTCGTGTGTTTCCAAATGAGTTTCATAAAATTATATTTATTAAAAAAGTTAGAACAAAAATAATAAAAATATATAAAACTAACTTTTAGTAATTTATTTTTATTTTAAAAATATAAAAAAATAATTAAATTAAACTTGGTATCAAATTTGATTCCTCGTTACTTTGTCTAAATTTGATTAAAAACGTAATTTTTAGCTATTCAATTGGATTAACACGTGTTCAAAAAGTAATGACCGCTTTTAAATTAAAAATTAAAAAAAAAAATTAAAGGGCTTTAAAATTCTATAAAAATATACTTCTTAAAATTTTTCTCTTTTAATTTCCTGATTATTTTTGACAATGAAGAAAGTTTAGGTTTATTCATCTTAACCATGCCATGATTTAATCTGTTGACAAATTGTATGAAGTGAAAAAATTGTCAGCAGTTACATTGTCCTTCATTTTTGTACAGCTATCCTCATTTCCGTCTGAGTCATCATCATTTTTGTCTCTGAAATTTTCCAAAGCAGTCAAAGAGACAGTTCTTTTTAGAATTAAATGATAATTTCAAATTGCCTAAGAATATTTTAAATATTTAAAGTGTTCAGATGTATCTAATATTCTTAATAATCAATGACTCATGTAAATATTGCACGATATAAGTAAGTCTAATGTATAATTTTTCTTATATTTAAAAAACTGACATTACTTTTTTTAAAACCTGTTATTATGCTTCTTTCAGGCAGGTAAAGAAATTCTTACATCTCTAATTTTTATTCTCATTTAAAACGCTTAATTTGTTGAAAACAACAAAAAGTTGCTGTAAAGTTACTTTTTTGATTTCAAAATCTATTTTTTGTAAAAGTATTTTTTAGGTACTCATATTAAACAATATGAATATTAAACTAAAATAAAATACATTTTTTTAAATGTTATTTTATTTTAGTTAAATTTTTATTTATCAAAATAAGAAGAAATTTTGTTCTTTTGGTTTTTGAAATTCACAATACGAAATAAAATAAAAATAAAATTTTAAATATTTAGGTGAGTCAGAAAAAAATTCTATTTGTTTTTTTGATAATTTTTAAAATTGAAAAAAAAATTTTTTTGACGAAATAATTGAAAAAATAACGATTTTAAATAATAAATGAAATTTTTTAACTCATGGCTGACCTCTTTCAACTGTCTTTTTGTTCTTACTCTCAAGTTTTCTATCTCTTTTTTTAAAGAATTTCGATACCTGGCTCTGTATCTGAAATTGTTGTAAATTATGTTATAATGAAATAAACATATTTTGCAATGGAAATTAATTAATTTTGAAATTTCAGGGACTTATTCATTTTATAGAAAAATTTTTGTAGAAAAGCTTTATAGAAAAGAAAAATCATTTTATAGAAACTTATTTTACTGAAAAATATTATCGTAATTTATCTCTATTAAAAAAAGTCATAATTATGGAAAAAAAACATTTAAACAATTAATTATTTTGAAACAAGAATTAATCTTTCAAAAAAATTTGCTAATTTTTCTTTATTTTAAACACTAAATAATGACATAATTCCATTATCTTTTTTAATTTTTTTTACGTTGATAAACTATGCCGCTATCAATTCGTTCAATTAGTACATCGGTTAGATGCTGCCCATTTTTCAAATGTTTAGCCAACTTATTGTATCAATTGTAAAAAAATGCAAAAAAATTGAAATTAAATATCATCATTTATAATATCTTTCAAATAGCTTACGTAATTATTATTCAGAATAATTTACAAGAAATTTTCTCGATGAAAATTTTCTATAAAACATTTCGACAAAAAAATTTTCTATAATATGATATAGTGCCAAAAATCAAAAATAATCAAATTTATTTAAGTAGTTATTTTTTAAAAATACTTAACAAAAAGTTTCGATTTTAATGAACTCTTTTATTTGTGTGAAAATAATTGACGAAATAAAATTTTATTTTTAATTTTAGCAATCATTAAAAGAACAAAAGGCTTTAAATTTTTAAAAATATAAATAACATGATTGAAAAATTATGAAAAAAAAATTAAAATTTAAAGTCCGAAATTTGCTGTTTTATTGAAATTGCACTCACTGTTAAAAAAGATGTAGCAATAAATAAGTTGCTAGATAAATTGATATGGAAGTTTTTGATGATGAAAAAGCTGATTTTGGAGTTGTTGATGATGAAGAAGCTGATTTGGAAGTTTTTGATGAATCTTAAAATTAATAATCAATAAAAATCAATTATTGAATATAATTATTAAAATTTTTTTTTCAAATACAATTTTTATACTGATTGTTAAATTGAAGAAATTTTTTGTTTTTTAATTTTAATTTATATTCGTAAGGTTATGCATTTTGATTTTTTTTTAATTACCTGGAATATTTTCTTTAATCCAATTAATATAAGAACTTGTTTTAGTAAAAACTCCACCATCATAACAGCTAAAGTAAAAATTTCGGAGAACCCAACTTGATATGCCCGCCAATTGCCATTTTTCACCAACTTTAACAACTAGTGGTCCTCCTGAATCTCCAAAACATATACTTTTACCTCGTTGTCCAGCACAAATGTTTACTGAAGAATCAAATATAGGCGGATTAAGTATTTGGTATGTTTGTTCACATTTTCTTTTGTTTTGAATCCATGTCTCCAATTGTATCAAATTATTTGAAGGAAGATATTCAGATTCAGATATACTTCCCCAACCAGTGACCCAGCTATTCTTATTTGAAAAATCATAATTTTGCTCTGGCAGACAAATTGGACTAATCTGATCTGAATAATCAACAGGAGACTATAAAAGTAATTAATCAAACTGTGCCTTAACGTTTTAAATTCGATTTAAATCTTACACTTAATTTGATTAGTGCAATATCATTATGTAAATTATTTGGATTATATTTAGGATGAACAATAATATCAGAAACTGTTTTCAAAACGGAATAACTTTCTGGATTAGATCGGTCATGAAGACCTAATCTAATAGTATATCTATTTGGATTTAGTGATTTAAAACAATGAGCAGCTGTTAGTATCCATTGTCTATTAATTAAAGAGCCTCCACATTTAAATGAGCCATCAAATTCCAAAAGAGCTTGCCAACCCCAGTCCTCTGGATCTGCTCGACTACCACCAATTATTCTGCTTTGCGGATTGTTTCTGATTTCATTAATTCTTCGGCCACACTCTGGTGAATTTATACTTGACAAAGCTTGTTCCAGATTTTCATCGTTTACACAAAAATTTGGCTATTGAATTTTGTTTTTAAAAAAGTTATAAAATTACTTTAGCTTAGATTTTTTTTAAAATTAAACTAGACTACTTGGATTAAAGTCCAGAGAGATAAACTGAGTATTAAAATTTGTCTAGAAAGCATTTTTTATAAAAAATTTTTTCTAGTCTTTTTAAACAGTTTTTTTTTTTCTATTTTTTTCCATTCTTTAAGAATGTCGATTTATTCTTTTATCGTACACTAATTTCGTTTATTAGATATTTTTGTTTTTTAAAATTTCTTTAAAGAATTTCGTATGAAAAGATATTAATATTTTCGTGTTTTTAAATACAGCCAATTCAGATTCAGTGACAATTCAGTGACATAGTTGCAACGCCAGGCTATTTTAAATGCTTCGATTCATAACCTATTCTTGTTTAAAAACAAATTTTTAACTCAATCTTTTTTATTTTTTAATAAATGTATTAAATTTAAACCAAAATAAATATTTTGAAATTTTTTAAATTTCATTTAGTTGACGAAATGCATTACTTTACATTTGTTAGCACACAGTCCCATACGCCAAACCTCTATCCATTGACATACTGCATCCAGATCTTTCTGTAACCTCGCTCTCTCATAAACATTATGCCGAGTATTTTCGAGTCATCTGCATACAATTCCATTCTATTTAAAACGCAGTCAAGTAGGTCATTAATGTACAGGGGTCCAATACAGAGTCCACTCAGTACCTCTGACCATCTAGAAACTCCATCACCAAGTACAACTCGCTGAGTTCTCATACTCAAAAAGTCTTCGAACCACTTTACTATTTTCTCACCTAACCCATAACCACGTAGTTTATGAAGGAGTCGTTTATACGGTACAGTAATTTGATCCTAAAGGCTAAAAAATATTCTTCCAAAGATTGTAAATTTAAATATACGATGTGAGACATCAAAAATAGCAAAGCTCAAGTTATGAAGCAGCAAAACATGTTCTTATTACGTCATCTCTACCATCACTTAGAGTTGAAGTAAAAATTCTAAATGTACAATCGTTTCTTAATTTACTAAAAATCTGAATATTGCAGATGTGTTGCAGAGTTTAGCAGAATCAATATATTGGTGATAAAAAATTGTTTTTTGTTTTTAATTTGGTATAAAATAATTAAATAGAACAGAATTTATTGCTAAAAAAGCTTATAACTTTTTTTTTTCTAAAGACTTTTTACTATCTTTAAAAAAATATATATAAGAATTTCAAACATTTTGTTCTGTTCTATTGTACTAAATTTCACAAAACCGTAAAAATGCAAAAGATAAAAATTTCTTAAAATCGTTATTATTTCAAAAAAGAAATCCAGTTTCTCTTTGTTTAATTTAAAATAATTCCAATCCAATCCCTCAGAAATGTGCTGTTTTTTTTTTGCAGCCATTTATAAAAATAATTATAAAATTAGCCTCCGAATAAAATTCTGGATCAAATTAAATAGTTTTTTGTAGCTAAAATTCCAATTGAAACTCCCAAACAAATTCATGATTTCTAATTTTAAATAACAGATAAATAAGTGCGATATTTTAAAAAATATTAATTTACACTTTTTACTATTATTTTACCGAACTAAATCAAAATTAAATAAATAAATTAATTACTCTATTAATTTATATGCCAAAAGTTTATTTTAATGTAATTTTACGATTTATTAATAAAAATTAAAGCTAAATTTTATTAATGATAAAATAGTTAAAATTTTTACAGGAAATAAATTCATTATTGTTGGTAGAACATATGAAGTAACATTTCTATATTGAAAACTAATAAAAGATGAAGCTGACTTGGTTGATTCTGATAATTCAAAAATCGAAAGAGATGATTTACTTGTCGTGAGACTTTGAAAGCTTGTTTTGTTTTCATCTGAAGAAAAAACATTAAATTTATTTGATAAATAAATCTTTGATTAAATTTAATTTTCTGTTAATTTTAAGATATTCTATATTTAAAGATGAAATGTTCATGCGTAATTGCTATGTACTCAGACAATGAGTGTGAATAATTAACCCAAAATTTTCATAAAAAAAAGCTAATGAAAAATGACCAAAAGTGATTTGATTTAGCATAAAAATTTCCTAAAATTTAAAAAGAAAATCAACACCAATCCAACTAAATTTTATTACATATTTAAGCTCAAATTAATCTTTGAATTAGTTTAAATAATTTTAATGTATTTTAAAGTCTTTTCAAAGTCAATTAACTAATTTGACCTTGAAATTATTTTTTTTGATTTTTTGCTTTTTAATAAGACTTTCAAGGTTAATAAACAGGCTAGTGTCCATACCAGAAGACCGATAACACTTCTTTTTTATTTAATTTCAAAATTAATATTTAAAAAAAAAAATATATATAAATTTTTTTAGAAAAAAAAATTAGTTTTTATAAACAAAAACTGGAGATACTTGCATTTAAAGCTGGTTGATAAACTTCAATTTGTTGAAGAATTAATTGAAGTATCAACAGTGAACAAATTTAAAAATTAATTTAATAGTAAAGTCTTTTGAATTGAAAAATTAAAGAAGAATTTGGAAAAATTTAAAGTCAAGTCAAATGACTTTGACTTTATGACTTTTAAACAACTTTGACCATGCTAAACAATTAAAATTAAAAATTTTTAAAAAATTAAAAAATAAATACATATCTTTGAGATTATTGTTTCCCCACAATAGAATATCTCCTCCTCACAAACGAAAATCTTTTCCCCACAAACACGTTTCTCTTCACCACAAATGACATTTAAACACAAAAAAATTGTGTTAAAGAGAAAAAATATATTTTATACGAAATTAAAATTTATGAGTCAAAAAAAATTTTAATTTTAAGAAAGTCTTTTCACCGCAATGACTTTTTAACGCAAAAAAAAATTTAAAGCTATTCTCTGACGCACCACTTCTCTGAATTTTTGGTTTTATTTACAAATTCTTTTTTTATTAAAAAGATATCTGATTACCTATTTTTGATAATATTTACAATCACAATCGAATTTTTTTGAATTCAAACTATAAAGGCTCTTATATTTGTAAATATACTTGGAAGTTTGTCTTAAATTTGCCATTTTAATTCTCTTTTTGTTAAGTTTTTTGCTCAAGTGCTAGGAACAGAAGTATTTTCAAAATGTTTATCGGTAACCGAATAGTATTTAAAAAATTTATTTAAGAGAAAATTTTTTAATTTTTATATTTTGTTCTAAAAAGTTTTTGTTTTGTGCTTAAGAGATTTTTTCATAAAATTTTCTAATTTTGTGGTGTGGGGAAGAGTTTAAGCATTGTATGGAGTAGATTGTGAGGATGAGGTAGACCCCATATCTTTTAAAATCATTTTTTAATCTGAATTACTCATTTTTAACTGTGATTTAGTCACTTGGGTAAAGAAGGATAATGTTTACTATGAAAAATTTTAATAGAAAAAATTCAAAATAAATTTAAAATAAAATGAGTTAATCAAATAAAATTTAAAAATCAGTTTTATCAAATTATTTTAAAAAATATACATGTATTTTAAAATTTTTTTAAATTTTTTTAATTTTACTTGTTCAGCATGGTATATTAGAATTATTTAAACTAATTCAGAGATAAATGTTAAAATATATTAAGATACACCCTTTAATGTTCAAAAATAAAAAAAAAAATAAAGATTTTAAAAATTCTAAAAAGAACTTACTTTGAATATTAGTTAATATCCAATCTAAAAAATGACTTGTTTTAGTATATACAACACCATTACCACAGCCGATTCCCCAACTAGCTATTCCTGCTAATTGCCAGTTGCTTCCGACTTTTACTACCAAAGGACCTCCAAAATCACCTTGACAAGTATTTGTGTCTAGACCGAATTCACTAGCACAAATTGAAATAGTCGTATTGATAAGAATGTTGAAATTTTCAAAATAAATAAACATACAGTTGAGCTTGCTTAGAATTGGCATTTCAAATTCCATCAAGTGAACTGACAGAATGTTTTTGGAATAAATGCTTCCCCAACCAGTTGTCCATCCCGTTTTATTTGTGAAATCGTAAGTTTTATTAGGAAGGCAAATTGGTACTATCTGATCTGAATATTCAATAGGTGACTTTTTAATAAAAAAAAAACTTAAGAAAATATAAAAATAATAAATTGTTATATTATTAATTGTATCATATTAATTGAGTGATTTGTCGACGGTGCTTTTTTCCTACATTAAAATGAAAATTTACAGCAAATAAACATACAATTAATTTAACTAGTGCAATGTCATTGTTAGAATTTGTTGAATTATATTCAGGATGAACAATGATATAAGAAATTGCTGTTGAAATGGAGTAATTTTCAGGATTAGATCGGTCATGAAGACCTAATCTAATAGTATATCTATTTGGATTGTTTGAAAGCACACAATGAGCAGCTGTTAAAATCCATTGAGTATTAATCAAAGAGCCTCCACATTTAAATGAGCCATCAAATTCCAAAAGAGCTTGCCAGCCCCAATCTTCAGGATCTGCTTGCTGGCCGCCAATTATTTTGTTTAACTTTTTTCCTCTTATTTCAGTGATTCTTTGGCCACATTTATAATCTTTTATTTTGATTTTTTTTGTCGATGTTTTTTTTGTGAAAGATGCTTCTATTAAAAAAAAAAACTAAATTAAATAAGAACAAAATATAGTTATTTTAATCTGAAATAAAATGTCTGTATTAGCCAAATTTTTATCTAAAAAAAATTCTGTATTTATTTAAAAAATTATTAGTCTTAAACCTGAACAAAAAATATTGATTTTGAATTTTCGATTTTTTAAAAAAATATTCATGTAATTTTGAGATGTAAAATAAGCTTTTTAAAAAATTTAAATTAAAAAATTTTATGTTTGCTAATTTCAGTTAAAAGAAAAACATGTGCTCATATCATATACTTTAAATTTAAGAATTAATAGCATATATCTGAATTTTTTTGGACCCTATCAATCGGCTTTCTTTTTAGTCCCCATTTTTTTAAAAATAAAATTTTGCATAAATAGAATTTAAGCTGTAAAAATAAATAAAGTTCATTAAAAAAAAATTAAAAAATAATTCAATTTAGTAGAAGTAGTAGTTATGAGACTGCAGTATAGAAATCTATACTAACGCCTTCCGATGGATGTTCAATGCAAAAAAAAATTATAAGAAATTTTAAATTTTTGAAAAGCCTCTCTAAATATCCTCTACATATTCGAAGAAAATATGAAAAAGTTTTCTTTTAAAAACTAAAGAAATTATAATAAAATTTTAAAGATCTTTTAAAAAATTTGAATAAACTTTTAATTATTCTTTGACTATTAGGGTTATTCCTATATCAATTGGACTTTTTGTCTTGCTTAAGAAAGGAAGTTCAATTTTAGATGTATAGCTTTACTTTACTGTAAGAATGCTCTGAATAAATAAATTAACAAATTTTAGTTGGAGCATAAATAGCTGCTCCAATACGTCTAACGAGCAGATCGGATAGACGGGCCCAAGGGTACTAGTGTAAATATTACAGTTACTACAAAAATTGTGCAATTTATCTGATTTTCTAGACCTTTTCATATTCTTTTTTGCAGAATTAGAACGAAAATGCGCATAAACTAGGTGAGTGATACAAAATATGCATCAACTGATAAATTTTGGTGATTGACGAATCTTATACCAAAATAGAAAAATTTAAAATTTTTTTTTTTTGCTTCAAAAATCACTGCCAACTTCTAATTTAAATTAAAAAGTTTCAAAAAATACTGCAATAATTCCACTAAGAGAAACACTTGTTGAGTAAGACGATTTATTTAGCATCATCAAAAGCTTAAAAATAGAAAATCAGCAGGTACTGCTGGAATAACATCTAAGATGTAGTGTTGGGTTTCGTGCACACGATCACTCAGACCGGCTAAATTTAAATTTGATTTTTTTTATTTAATTATTTTTTGCTTATTTATATGAAAAATATTTTTTTAAAAAAACTTTTTTTATATTAATTTTTTGATATTAACTTTTCTTTTTTTAAATATTTAGTCAATTAGTAAATTAGAAAAAAAATATTCTGATGACACTTGAATAAGCTTTTTGTCAAAATTTTGTCAAGAATTTTTTAAAATCGCCAAAAAGATCAACCGTCTGATCTGATTGTTCGCTAAAAGAGTGATCGCATAGCTTGGTGAGCAGAAGTTTTGATCGCTCCTACTGAATGATCATGCGCTACTTGGGTGTTTTAATAATTAGTAGGTTAGCAAGTAGTCCACATATTATTACGAGAAAATGAAATGGAGCGAATCTCACAATGCTCAATCTGCACCGAAGTATTATTACAGTTGATATAGACTCAAAGCTAAATAATACTAAACATAAGACAAAGTGAGCCTTTTGAAAGACTAATGAGAAACCCAACAAATAAACTGCTTATTGAATAAATAATGACTGAACGTGAACGCAGAGAGGTAGAGCTAAATAAAAAGTCTAAAACATACTTTCTTGAGATTCTAACGAAAGGACGAAATATGAAAAATGATAAACTGATTAATGCTTACTTGTAAGCTAGTGGTCAAAATCAATAAGAGTATACATGATATGGCATATCGGAGTGAAATAGTAGAGAAGGTAATAATTGGGCTAGAGGAAGGAACAAATAGCATTTGAAAAGTTAATGAGCTGCTTAGATCAGTGTCCTAGAAAAACATACAATTAATTTTACGCTAATTCATTCACAACTAAATATAAAAAAATACTGTTCAGGTTTTTAATGGTTGTATTGGAGCAAAAATCTTCGCCATGTTAAAAGATTTGTATATGAGGTTGGGATGATTTTATGTGTTGCATTTCAAATAAATGACAAAGCAACTGTCTTTTTAAATTAGAAATTCTAATATTTGTTTAAAAAGGCGCCTTACTTTGAAATTTGATAATTTTGAAAGTTTGGGAACTTGATAAAAATTAGCATGGCGCAAAATTTGAGTTCTGAAAAATAATATAAATTGAATGATATTCTTAATAATAATTGAAAATAAATAAAATTTAAAAAAAAATGAATTCGAGTCCAAAATTGGAAAATTTTATAAAAAATCAAAAAAAATTAGAAATTTAAGAAAATGAATTTGTAAAGCAAAGCAAATTTAATCAGGAGCTTTTTAAAAAAAACGAAAATTTACTGCTCAATACAATTTATTTCAACAACCGCAGTTAGCAGATAATCTAGTGATGCAGTTATGCGCGAATAAATTTAGGAAGATTCTTTACGATGCAAGAATGAGTGGGAGATGATGCAATCAATATCATTTAATGGCTCTTAGTTCAATTTTTAGCATCGATATTTACATATATTCAAACATGAGATACAAAGTCAATGATAATTACATGAGCACTTCAGTACAACTTTTAGTTCTTTAAAATAATTAAATTTAAGGCTTGTAGCTTGTTTATTTAATATAATTAAACTTAAAAGTTTAATTTTTAAATTTATAAATTAATTTTTGTACTAAATTTTTCTATATTAAACATCGCCAATTGGCGTTTATTGAATAAATAATAATAATAATATTAAGACTTGTGTAACACTAAGAAAAAATTAATTTTAAAGTCTTTTCAAAATCATGACTTTTTTCAATAAATACTGAGCACCTTTATAAAATAAAAGTTTTATATTTTTTTATCAGATAATGTAACTAGCTCTGCTAAATTTTGTTAATTTAAAGACATATTTAAAGACTATTTTTGAATATTTTTTTAAATTGACAGCATAAACTTTAATTTTTCAAAAATTTGTGTAATTTTTATTTTTACCTTTTAGACTTTCTACAATCCAATCAATATAAAAACTTGCTTTTGTAAAAACTCCGCCATCAAAACAGTGATACATTAAATTTCGAAGAATCCAACTGGATATGCCTGCTAAATGCCATTTTTCTCCTATTTTGACAACAAGTGGTCCACCTGAATCGCCAAAACATATGCTTTTTCCTGTTTTTCCTGCACATATGTTAAAAGAAGAATCGAATGATGGCGGATCAAGAGTTTCATATCTTTTCCCACACTCATTTTGGTCTAAAATTTTCGTTTCCAATTCAATTAGAAAATTTGAATTATCATTTGCGAATTCAGATATAGTTCCCCAGCCAGTTACCCATGCTTTTTTATTTGAAAAATCATAATTTTTACTTGGAAGACAAATTGGTATTATATGATCGGAAAACTCAATTGGTGACTTTAATTAATTAAAAATTTTAAGGTTAAATAAATTTTTATCAGTTATTTTACAATTAATTTAACCAGTGCAATATCATTGTTAGAATTTGTTGAATTATATTCAGGATGAACAATGATATAAGAAATTGCTGTTGAAATGGAGTAATTTTC
>VANL01001234.1:0-15775 GCA_006352455.1 Brachionus sp. 'Tiscar' | reverse complement strand
AGTATCATATTTTAGTTTCAAGATGGATCTAACTGCTGAATTTTGAATCACTTGTATTTTTTTAATGTTGGTTTCTGCGAGTGAATTTAAACAAGGAAAAGAATAATCGAGAATTGATCCTATTAAGGATTTGTATAGATTTCCTAATGTTTTGGGTTCGATAGATATTTAATAATATTTAGTCTTGACTAACAGCACTCTTTTATCTCATCCACCATTAAACTAAATGTAAGTTTTGAGTCTAATGTAATTTCTAAGAACTTTTTCTTTAAGATTTAAACTGTTTTCATATAATTTTAGGTCAAGATTAGTTTTTTCTCTAGAGTTTTTTTCAACGATTGTGTAATATGACTTTTCAACAGACATTTTCATCAATTATTTTTTATATACACAAAATTATTTTTTTTGAATCTGTTTGAATACTTGTCAATTTTTCAAAAACAATCAAGAATATTGTTAAATATACATTTTACACAATCTTAACACAAGTTATCTTAATATTCTAATTATTTTTTTCTGCAAAAGATTCTCATTGATTTTTATTTTGGCAATTTAATAGTTAGAAAAAAAAAATTAAATTATTTTTTTAAATAAATATTTATTTTAATTTAAAGCCAACATTTCGATTTTTTAAAAGAAAAAAAATCAATATTCTGACTTGAATGCAACTTAAAATTGAAGTTAAAATGTTTTATTTTAAATGTTTGATAAACAGCTAATGAGTGCATTCATGCTTTACTTGAATAGCTGTGCACAATGGACAGAAAACTGTACACAAAAAGTCATTCACTGGTGAGCCCTGAAAATAAAAAAAAAATTTAAATTGCTTTTTTGTGTTTAATTTAATTTTATTGATTACTTCAATGCCGTATTTTTCACGAACATTGCCTCTGATGCAACACAATGTAATACCAAAACAAAAAGCTAGAATAGCACATCCAGTGCCCTGTTCAGCGGCTTTTGCTACGGTAAAGTTGTAGCATGGTGGACAAAAATATGCAAACAAACAATCGCCACAATCTGAGCAGCAATCAAAAGTTCCTTGTTTCCATTCGCGAGCAGTTGGTTGACTTGTTAATCTTAAATTTGAATTTAAAATGCCTATGAGTGACTCTAGGGATTATGAAATAAGCTTACGCCATTTTGAATTCCTAGGAGAATTTTTGTTTTAAGAAATGACTTATTATATTTGAATTTCATTTTTTTTCTTTTTATTTATAGCAGATTAATCGAATGATTACGTATTCTTAATGTCGCCAATCGAAACTTGGTTTCTATGGCAAAAATATTCAATTCGTCATTTAAAATCCATAAGGCTTTTTTTCCGAAAATTTTTTTGTTCAAATAGAAAAAATAAAATTATTTTTATTTAGGAAAAAAATTCTTAGAAATTACATAAAAATTTTGGCACACAAAATTTTATTTAATTTTTTATTTTGTTAGTTTTATTGGTAATAATTTTTTGAAACTTAAATAATTATTTTATACTTGAGAATCAAAATTTAAAGAATTAATTTAAATTTCAATCAAGTTGGCATATAATGTGGTTCATGATAAATAAAAAGTTTTAACTTTCAGTTAAGCTTGAGAATTAATTAAATTATTAAATTTATTACAAATGTAACCATGCCAATTTAGATTTGTGAATTGAAAATTATTACATTAGATAACCTACTGATTATATTTTTAAATTTAAGGCTAGAATTTAAAAAAGATTTGAATCGCTATAACTGTGCTTAGCATTGTGCAGCAGCAGCAAAAATATTTTTTTAATTAAATAAAAAAATCGATGAGGTTATTCGAAAAATATGATTTTTTAATGTATAGAACAATCATATATTGTGAATTTCTAGAACAAAATTCTCCCGTTATTGATAAATAAAAATTTTAAAAAATAAAATAATTTAAAAAAATTGGTCTTTGTAAATTTTGGAACAAAAAAACAAGAACAAAAATTTTAAATTGTACTAACTTTTTTTCCTTTGGTCTAAAACTGGTTCTGTAAAATGTATCATGTGATACATAGCATGTATCGCCGATATAGACCTCTGCAAAAACTATGCAAATCTTCAAAATAGTATATACATTAAAAAATCATTAAAATTTAATTGCAGAGATTTTGCACAGATTAAATTTTAGGTGATATATGTTTTGTATCAAATGATACATTTTACAGAACCAGTTTTAGACTAGTGTACTTTGTTTACCTTAATAAATGACAATAAAATTTTTATTTATCAATAAAGGGACAATTTTTGTTTTAAAAATTCACAATACCAAAAAATCAGTACAGAAAATAAAGCACCGTTTAAAGATTCAAAAAGTTTAAAATAAATTTAAATGACATTTTAAATTTTAAAATGACCAAAAACCAACAAAAATAAAAATTTGTGTTAATTTTCTTTATTTACTCAATTAATTTTTATTTGAAAATTATCTAAAAATTAATTTAAATTAAATTAAATTCAAAAAAATTTTATATAAAATTAGGCCTTGTCGTGTCAACTTGATTTTTGACTCAAAGCGATTATGTTAAAATAAAAAGAACTTCATTCAATAATTTTTTATTGAGAATATTTATTCAAATGCCAAAACGAAATGCTGCTTTGGCTCTTCTGGCAATTAGATACTTCAATTAGTTTCTTTTGTAATTAATGAATAAATATTATCAAATGACTCATTTTTTAGAAATTACAAATGATACATTTTTTAGAACAAATTTTAAAACTAAGAAAAAAAGTTATTTCAGTGTAAATTTTTTTTCTTTTTGTTCCAAAATTCACAGTGTCGGAAAAAATTAACCTTGAGCATAAACTAATGTAAAAAACTTAACTAAATTTATTTTTAGAATTCAAAAATTTCAGTTCAAGCATTAATTGAAATACAGTGGTGCCATCGACTTTGTAATTTTTTGGACTGAGGATGAGATTTAGATGAAGGCTGAAGCTAAGAATTTATAAAAAAAAATTTTTAAATCATCCAAATTTCTCGTCACTGCGTTTTGAGTTTCAAGAAAAAACGAACAAAAATTATTTTTTACAAAAAAATTAAATAATTTTTACAAAAATAATAAAAAATAAAATATTTTCAAATTTGAATACAAATTTAAACTATACTGATTATAAAATATAATTTTTGTTTGATACAAATAAATCAAGTTTTATTTAAACAAAATGGCTATTTTTCTTAATAAAGATGAGCATTTTAAAATTTTTTGAGTTTAAATATTTTTCCAAAACATAACAAACAATTAAGATTTAAATATGCAGAAAGAGAGAGAGAAAGATGAGAAGACATTCAATTAAAAAAATGCTTTCAATCAATTTTTTATATATTCTTATAAATTTGAATGTGCTGATTTAGAATATATGTAAATTAGTTCTATTTTATTGATTTTTACATTCTTTTTTTTTTACTTATTTTTTGTTCCTTAACAACATATTAAAATTGCTTAGACGGGAAACATTTTTCAAAATTTCTTAAAACCTAATTATATTTAGTTTTAAAAAAATTCAAAAATTTATAAATTATTTTATTTATTTATCACTAGAATCATATTCATTACTTAGTATCAAGGAATTATCTCTTTTTAATTCATCCTTATCGTAGTCCAAAAAAAATTTTAGAATTAAATAAATCTTAGCATGATCATTAAAATATGGTCACAAACTTCAATTTGCCGTTCTTTTTTATCAAATTGTTTAGTTTATTTTTCAACGTACATAAACTCAAACACACTAGTTACATAGAAATAAGCTCCCAAGGCCCTTGATCACATTACTAGCCTAAAATTGAATTATGTTTTTAATTCAAATTTATCATACTTTTGATTGAAATTCAAATTTTGAATTTTTTTCAAAAAATTCAAACACATAAATCCCATTTTTGTCATCATGTTCAAGTGTTAATGAAAAGCTCTGTTTCAACTCATAAAAACTAGAATTAATTGATTGTAAATTCTCATTTCACAAAACCAAAATTGATCAATTGATTTTTGGATTTATATTTATAAAGAAATAAAAAGAAAAATTTAAAGCTAGAATTTTGACTGATTATAAAGCATGCAAAAAATTCAAACAAATTGAACTAATTTACATATTTAAATTTTTAGAAATTAAAAAAAAAATTGCATTTTATCAACAAATATTGTCTCATATCTTTTAGAATTTAAAAATAATTATTTTATAAAATCTATATTTAAATTTTATTTGATTAAAATATTAAATATTTGATAGTTTGAGAAATATTTTTTAATAATTTTTGCTTCTAAATGCCTTCTTGAACACTCAAATACAATTCAAATATAGTATGGATGAAAGCAGCAATCCAGCATTTCCAAACACCAATGAAGGCTAGTATATCTTTTTTCCTAACTGAACATTGAGCGTCAACAGACTGAGTAAAAAAATTGGTACTTTCAAGAACCATTTTGACCATGGTCAAATCAAATTTAGATTTTTAAATTTATTAATCAAATTGCAAGTAATTATTGCTTCAGATGTATCAAATAAACCAAAAATGTTAGTGGATTTAAATCGGCTTTTATGTTTTTTTTTTTGATTCTAAATTATAATAATTTTTAAACAAAAGCATTAAAATCATAATGTTTTTGCAATTTCAGATTGAAAAATAAAAAAATTTTAAATTTTTGTTTTTTTTCCAAAAGTTTGTATTCATTTAAAAAAACAAAGAAAGAGTTTAAAAAACCCGTGGTCTTTCAAAGGTTAATTTTAATTTGAATAGGATCCTTCTTTGAGCGAGTTATTTAAAAGGCTACAAATTATTTTAGTATCTAATTTATTTTAATCTATATCTAATAGAAATAAAAAAAAATATCTAATAAAATTTCATAGTATTAAATAAAATAATATTTGTATCAAATAAAAAATAAAACATCACACTCAAGTAAAAAAAAAAAATAAAAAAAATGTGAGCAAAAAATTAAACGGCTCTATTAAAGAGCTTAATTTATTTGTTTATTTGTTTTTCAAAATTTTTTCGTTTGCTTGGATTCTCAACGGTTTGTTCATTAACCAAAATGTATCCTCAAACAAAATATCTTTATCTTGGATTACCTTTAATGCTTCTTGATAAGAAGCATAGCGTTGAAACTCATCGTAAACTTTTGATTTGCCCCGCTTAGGTTTTAGATCGACTTCGATGCTGTCTATTTCGTCGTCAGTATCCAAACCTGGCTGATTTTGTGTAGCAGGTCGAAGAATTGAAGTTGAAGAAGATTCTGAATCACTCATTTTAATACTTTGTAATGTTTTTTCAAAAATTTTAGTTTTAGTGTGACAAATTTATATAAAAAATCGATCATATTAATTGATTAATTTATCAAAATTACATATGTTGATTTGAAATTCAATGTATTAAATTAGATACTTATCAATTAGTTTAGATATTGATTAAATAAATTAGGTACCAATAAAATAAAATAGATATTATTACTAAATAATTATTATTAGAAACTGAATTAAATAGTAGCCGTTATTAAAATATTAACGAGATATTTATGAATATTCTAGTTATAGTAATTTTTAATCGCTTAGAATTTTTCTTTCACCAAAAATCATCATTTTTCTAATTTTTCTCATTGTATTCTAAAAATACTCTTGTAAAATGAAAATACTTTTTTTCTACCAAAGTAAAATTAAAATGATTTTTTATAAAACTCCTCTTTAATAAAGACTACAATACCAATTATATGTACACAGGTATATTATTTCAAGTAATTTTTACAAGTACAGGAGCTTAGTTCCCATTTATCATTATTTAATTCGACTTTTAGTTTCTTGCTATTTAAATAAGAATATTCAATCATTTTTTTGTATTTTTAGCAAAGTGAGATTTTTTGGTGATAAAAAAAGTAATATTAGTGCTAGAAAGAATTTAAAGCCATTTTTAGTTGACAGACTGATAAATTAATTATGAGACAATTTTCTGTAAGTCAACCCGAACACAATATGCATTAAAATAAATAATTAATTATAAAATAATAATTAATTAACCTATTTCAATATATGTCTTTTAAACTTTTTAGCTTTTAAACTTTAAAATTTTTTTTGGCTTAGTTTTTCGGTAGCAGCTAATTATATTATATAGTATCTAATTTTTAGTAAATAAAAATATTGTAGAAAATTATTTTTTTTAGTAGCAAAATTAATTGATTAGCAAATAAATTTATTCTTCAGTAGATTTATTTGCTAATCAATATAGAATATCGAAGGAAATTCCAGACGTGATAGAAAAAAAAAGCTATAAATGGACTTTCAAGAAATTCGAATCTTTGGATGAATCAAATTTTAGAATATAATGACATTCAAGAGCCTAATCAACCCACAAGTTTACAGCCTGTTATGCCATCAACATCAAATAATATTGAAGAAGCTGTTGGAAATTCAATACCGGTGCCTCTTAGTAATTTAGATCAAGTAGCTTCAAGCATATCAGTTCAACCATTAGCTCAAAAACGCGGAAGAGGACGTCCCCCAAAGTCATTAAATGTTCAAAATACTGACGCCGAAATTGTTCATTCAAATCCAACCACAAGAAAAAGACGTAAAAATAATTAAATTTAGTTGTCAAATCATAACAAAAATGTGTCAATATTTTTTCTTTATATCTTTGATTTTTTATCTTTTTTTATAATTAAAATTAGATACGAAAGAATAAAATTAGCTGCTACCAAAAAATATATTCTTTTTTTTTAGCTGATTTATTTTATTTTTATTTCATCTTATTTTATTAACTCTATTTTTATTTATATTTTTTTTTCTTTATTCTGAAGGAGCTCTTGCTCGGTACAGAAAACAAATAAATAATAATAATTTCAGAGAATTTCCAGACTAAATTTGAGGTTATAAAAACTTTATTTTGCGGAACCATTTTAAGACGGATTATTATTAAATGGGTATTTATATTCATTATTTGGATATAAAAAAATATATTTTTTGGGTATTTATTTATTGTCAATATTATTGCAAAATAAATTAAAAATAAGTACATAAAAATTATTATAGAGTATTATTAAAATTATTAAAAAATTATTTTCTAATAAATGCTTTTTTTTCTTAGGTAGGTCTGTCTCTCTTTTTTTTCCGATTGGTACTGATTTAGCTATTGATGGAGGACTGACTTCTTTTAATCTAATAGCCATACCAACAACATGCTTGCATATATACTCTTTAAGAAAACTAGGACAAGTGCATTTAGCCTGTTTCAGTTATCTTGTTAAAATAATCTGAAGGAATATAAAACTACTTTTAAGATCCTTTGAGAAAAGGATTTAAAAAAGTTTACTTTGAAAATTTCTAAAACCAATCCAGAATTTTACATTAATTTGAGCAATAATTATTTGAATAAAATGGCCATTTTAATCGGAATTTTAAATTTTTTACAGAATATTCAAAAATTTAGGCCAATAAATTTTTCAAACAAAGTCTTCAAATATTTCAAATTCTAAATCTAAAATATAAATTAATCATCCTAAAAAAGAGCTTTTCTTGGTAAAAAAAAGAAGCTGAACTGTTTAATGTGACAAGTGGTGAAGTCCAAGCTTCTACAGATAACTGCAAAATAATGACAGCTTTACTTTGGTTCACAGGATTGAAACGAAAAAACAAAGTCATGCGTTACACAAGTCAACAAGTTTGGCAACATACTGACCAAGAATTTAAAAATATCACAAGCCAAAATTTCACTAGAGTGTCAGAGAAAACCATAAAAGCCGATCTGTTTTTGTGTTTTTTAAAAAATAAAATACAAATGAATTCGATTTTTATAGCACAACTTGTCCTATTTTTTAAAAAAAAAAAAAGAGAGATCTGGTCAGCACCACTGTGAGTTACGCTTACATTTCTTTTAAGTGAGCCTCCTGTACGATATAATATTATATTAAAATTTTTCCACTAAATCCATAGTGATTACGTTGGGCATCTTTTTTACTTTAATATATTTTTTATAAACAGAAAAATTCTACTCAAATAATAAAGTAGAATGAATTTTAAACGGTATTGTGAATTTCTAGAACAAAAAGAACAAAAATTATCCCTTTATTGATAAATAAAAATTTAAAAAAATAAAATGGTTAAAAAAAAATACTGCAGCTTTGTGCAACAAAGTTTATTGCATCTTTTTTGCCTAAAATAAAAACTTTATTTTCTTTTTTTTTTGGTAAACCAAATCAATAATCAATTTAAATCTAATTGATGTTTTATTTTTTGTCTTTTATTTAAATCAGAAAAATTATTTTAGGCAAAAAAGATGCAACAAACTTTGTTGCACAAAGTTGCATTATTTTTTTTCAATTATTTTATTTTTTTAAATTTTTATTTATCAATAAAAGGAGAATTTTTGTTCTTTTTGTTCTAGAAATTCACAATACCATTTTAAACAGAGTTGGTCAAAAGTCAAAGTCAATTTAAAGTCAAGTCTGGACTTGTACTTTCATTTTTATTGTTTATGCTAAATTTTGATTTTATATCTCAAATTTTTTTAAAATAAAATTTAACAACAAAATTATTCTATTTGCGTATGAATTTTTATTAATAATTAATTAAAAAAAAAAACAAAAATCTTTTAATCTCTATGCTTGCTTTGTTTTGAATTTTTTTGCTTTTGTTGATTTTAATTTAGCTTTGGATCTTTTTCCATACAAAGACTGAATCTTTTGTATGTCATCGGCACCCAATTTAAACTTTGGATTGTAGCCTGTATAGTAAGGATACATAACTGCTTTTGGATCAGCTGAATGATCAAGGCCCAAAGCATGTCCGATTTCATGAACAGCTACAACATTAAGATTTATGCCCCACTTTGACTTGTGTGTAAATCGTTCATCCTCATCAAAATGTATTCGGCCATCGCGCGGAAAAAATGCATGTGCCAAAACACCACCACGTCCATCGAACGGGTATCCATCACCATGATCTTCTCTTACAAATTTAATTGAGATTTGACGTTTTGCTTTACGTGGTACTTTTTTAAATTTTAAAGGCGTAACTGCTGCCCAATATCTAAATGCTCTAGCCATTATTCTAGCAGTTTTAGATTTAAGTTCTTCATTTCTGTTTAAAAGAACATATCTAATGTTTTTTCTTTTCCATTTTAGAACTTAAGAAAACAAAAAGTAAAAACAAAATTAAAAAAAAATTAATTTTTTCTAACTTTGAGATGATCTTGGTTGATAATCTGGCAAGCCACATCTAGGAGTCTTAAATTTTTCAATTGTGGCAGCATCCAGCACTCCACTCGGCTTTAGACCATTCAATTTTTGAAAATGTCTTAGGAAAAAAATAAAATAAACACTGTTTGATTTATTTTAGAAAAAAAAAATTTACATCAACGATTGTTTAATTAAAAAATTTCTTTTTCCTATTGTTTGTTTTGTTTTGTTCAAGTAGCCAAAACGATTCAAATAATTCTTTAATAAGAATAAAAGTAATTTTTTTTTTTTAGTATTTTAGAATTACATAAACTTCTTTGTTCATAGCAAAATTTTTACATATAAATGAAGACATCATAATTTGTTTTAATTTTATGCAGGATGTTCAAAGTTTTTCGTTCATAGTAATCATTGAACATGCTGATGCTTGCAATTAAAAATAAATTTTCAAGGATTGAAACTTCACATATTCGCCCGTGTTTAAATACCAAATAAAAAAAACATTAGTCAACTTAGACAAAATTTAGGAATAAAATTGTCCGTTAAATTTTGATATGTAGCTATTTTTGTCTCCATTAAGACTAAGCTCAAGCTAAAAAAAAATAATGAATAAAAATATTGAATATTCATTTTTTATTTGGATATGAAAAAAACTCTTGTTTTATTTATTGCTTTTTTTTTTTTACAAATGGCACACAAAATGATAACTAGTTGATAAAATTTTTTAAAATAATAGATATAAAACTAAAATCGGTCTAGGTCTATTTGACTGAAATTAAAAAAAAATGATTGAAATAGCATTAAATTTTAATTAATCTTCCTTGATAATTTTTAATTTTTTTCAATAGTTTAATTATATTTTTGATGATCTAATCATTTTTAATGACAAGTGATATAAAATTTGTATTAGTCAACAATTTTTATAAGTGCAAAATAATTTTTAAAGATTAGATAATATTGTTAAAAAAAAGTTAACCGAGACTAATGATTATAGTCTAAGTATTGAGGAAAATCAATCTGTGCTTACTAAGACTATAGTTTTATCCTTATGTTAGCACTATATATTAGATATGCGATAAATATTCATTTACTTTCATTTACAGAAGGCCGGTAAATCGGTCTATTAGGTATTCATAGGAGCAAAAATCTAAATAAGATCTCTGAAAAATCTTGACAAAATTCTTATAAGATCTATAGAATTTTTAAGAATTTAAACTAAGATTTTTATAAAAATCTTAACAAAAATCCTAGAAAAACTTTTGAGAATAAATTTTTAGGAACTTAATAGGATCTTTATTCAGGAATCCTTTGGAATCTTGATTTAATTTTTATTAAATTTTGATGTAAAGATCCTTACAAGATTTTAGTCAGGAATCTTAAGGATGATAAGATTGATTCTTAATTTAGGATTCTTAATAAGATCCTATTTAAGATTTCTGATGACATGCTTGTCAAAAAGATCTTAGAAAGATCTTAATAGTTTTGTTAAGAATTAGTAGGATAAATTCGTTAAATTTCTAAATTAATAAGATTCAACAGGATTTCGCTAAGATCTTATTTAAAAAGATAATAATTGAGCATTTATATTTTTTGTAATTAAAGTAAAATTTTAAGATTTTTTATTTTATTTTCAAATATTTTTCAAAAACATTAATTCTTTTGGTAATCTAATTTTTGAAGATGCCATTAAATTATTGCTAATTACTTTAAAATACATTACCGCTAGATAAAAAAAATATCTGTCTCTAAAAAATATTCAATTTCACCGAAAAAATAAGCATTATCAACTTAAATTTTCAAACTCTTAATCATGTTACTTGCTAATTATGTCAAAATACAACAATGAGTCTAATTTAAAAAAAAATATAAATTTTTAGTAAAAATAAATTAATTTGTATTTTAAACTTTTCATAAACTGAATGTTAAATCCTCTTGTACCATTAAAACTTTTGCGATAAAAGCCAAGACAACTTTTGACACTGAACATTGAATGCCCACAAAGAGATCCATGGTTTCTATATTTTTCATGATTTTTCAAATGTTTTGAAACAGAATGAAACCTAAAAGTAAAATTTTCTTCGCCGTAATATTTTATAAACCATTTAGAAAAAATTGAAATTAATTTTTCTGCATTTGAAATTTATTAGAGAAGCAATATTCCAAAAATATTTCGGCCTTAAATAGTTTTTCATTAGCGGAAGACAAATATATAAAAAAAAGGTACGATACTCACTTGCTTTCCGATTGTTCACGCTTTCAAAGTCAAAATATGTTCTATTTAATGAATTAAATTTTAAAAGATTCGTCAAGTTCCTTTTTTCCCTATATTTTCCTGATATAATTATCTTGGATTATTTTTGGATTTGTTAAAATTCTTTTTAAGTCCTATAAAATCCTAATTGCTAAAATTTAATTAAAATTTAATTGCAGAGATTTTGAAGAGATTAAATTTTAGGTGATACATGTTATGTATCAAATGATAAATTTTGTAGAACCATTTTTAGACCAAAAAAAAATAGTAATTACAATTTAAAATTTTTTTTCTTGTTTTTTTGTTCCAAAATTCACAATGCCTAAAATTGGTAACATCCGCATTTGAAAAAAAAAAGTTAATTTTAAAATATAATTTAAATTTTCTTAAGTTTTAGTTGAAAACAGATTATTAAGCCCATTTCAATCAAAAGTACTAGCATGTATCATCTAAAATTAATTACAATAATCAAAATCATTTTAAGCTTTAAAATTACCATAAAAATAACAAAAAAGTAACAAAGTGTTTGTGTAAAATCTGTGCAATCAAATTTTAATAAATTTCTAATGCATATACTATTTTTCAGATTTCTTTAGATTTTGCACAGACTCAATCTGAGTGATACATGCTATCTATTATATAAAAATACATTTTATTAAAATAGCTTTAGACCTAACGAAAAAAACAGTCTTTACAAAATTAAAATTTCCTTTTGCTATTTTGTTCTAAAATTTACAATGCTTATAATAATTGAAATTTAAAATTTAAATTATCAAATGCTGCTCTACTTTTGTCTTAAACTTAATTATTTTATTTTTATTTTTTTGTTACATCGGTTACAAGACGTTCACTGAATAAATAAATAAAATAAATAAATGTCTTAATTTTGATTGTTTTCACTGATATGAGAGTTAAAAAGATTTGATAAATGTTGTTTTTTGTTTTTAATTTTCATAAAAAAAATTAGTATTTATCAAACCTAGGCGAAAATTAGGGAAAAAGTAATTTTAAAGTCTTCTTAAAAATTTTGAACTTCAGTCATTTTATTTGACTTGAATTTTTCTTTTTTTAAAATAAGTCATTTCAAAAACTTTTAAATAAAAATGACCGCCTCAATAACTAAATGGAACAGCAAAAGACATAAATTTACAAGTCAAGTCAAAAAATTTTTTTTCAAATTGACTTGAACTTTAGGACTTTTAAACAACTCTGGTATTTATTAATTTATTAATTTTAAAAAGAATAATTAATAGATATTTTAAAAAAATTATCTAATAACAAATGCATATTGGTGTTGTATACGAACTACACTTACACTGTACATTTGTGCAACAAACATAACAACTATAGCCATGTTCTTCAGACGGACAACCACAACAACGCTGCTTTACTATTCTAGCGTTATCAAATGCTTTTGAGTCAATTGAAATTGGTAGAACTACGGACAAGAGCAAAAAAATAAAAAAAATTTTCATTTTAAAGTTAATTTTATAAAATTTTTCGTTTCTTTTATACAAGTTTTGATAGAATTTGAACATTTGTGTGTTATCGATAAAATACAGTCTTTTTTTAGAATTACTTATTTTCTCTTTTTTTAATTTGAATGATAAAATTTATTGATTCTAAGTTAGATAATTGTAATTTTAGAGCTTGCAAATTAGTTCAGTTTTTATAATTCAAACAATCGTTAATTTACTTTAATTTATTTTCAAACTTTATTTTTTCATTTTAATTTAACCAAAAGTATTTCAATGGTTCAGCTAGTAGCAAAACTACCAAACGAAATAATTTATAAAAATTCTTTCGTTTGCTTATCTCTAAATCAAGATTATTTAGTCTAAATAAAAGCCTTATGGTTTTTTTTTTGTTTTTTATGTAAATCATTTTTTTGTTGCGACTTTTAAGTTATTTTTCCAAGCTTTCGATAGAATTTTTTCTAACTCTTCTTTCATCATTTGTGAGTTCAGCTATTTGATTATTATATTACACAGACTACACAGAATAAGAATAAAATGTTTAAATGCTGGAGTGTTTTTGATTAAAATTTAACCATTTAATTGAGGAAAAATGTATTTGACGCATAAAAAAAGAAATTATAGCATTAGAAAAAATTTATTAACTCATAAACAAAAAAAAATTAAGCAACGTATTAATATTTAGTGATTAAAGCATATAAAAATAAGTCTCGCTTAAAAATAAACAAGTTAAGAGTAAAAAAAAAACTAAAGCATAAAGCAAGCATAATATAATCAATATTCAAAGCTGATTTGGTCTTTGGTGATCGACCACGTCTTTTTTTAAATTAAATTTCTTGAGTATTAAAAAGCTCAACATTATCCTTACGTTTAGGTATGTAAGGCGGGTTAATGAATGATAAAACAAGTATACTTTGAATAGTTTATTAAATAATTGTTGAGCTCTAACAATTTATATAGTTAGTGTAATCACTAAAAAATATCTCTCCTAAGCACTGAGAATGGAATCATTATTTATACCCATGAGTTCGTGTCAAGAACACGGGCTTATAATTAAGACAAGGTGTGAGCTATTATGTAAATGTTTATATCAGCATCTAGAAACGTCTATCTTCTGAGATACGTGACAAGTTTATTAATTCTTACTTATCATTGCTCATCAGTTGAGAACTTGATGATCAAGTGATACGTAGGGTGTATTACAGGTAAACGACCTCTTCTTTTTTGTTGCTCAATAGCTTCTGAATTGAAAAAAAAATTCTTTTCTTTCAAAAGTCCGAGTCAAAATCTTTTATCTTTTAAATTTTTTTTAAATTAAACTCAACCAAATAAAAAATCTATCAATCAGAATCAAGGACAAATAAATGATATTTTTGTGGTTATTATTGAAGCAAAGCAAGTATTGAAATTATAAAAAATTTTCATGTCCGGACTTGCACTTTTTTTGGGACTTTTAAACAACTCTGATTTTTGCACAGAATAACTTTAGGTGATACAATTTTAAATAAGGTTAATTTAATTTTAACCTTTTGTTTTTGTTTTTTTGTATCAAAATTCACAATGCCCAAAAAAATACTAAATGATTTTTTTCAATTTCAAGGTTAATCAACAGACAAGTGCCCTTATCGTAGTCGACTGATTAACACTTCATTTATTTAATTTAATAAAAATTATTTAATAACTAAAATTAAAATTAACTGTTATTTTGAAAACAAAAAAACATTGATAAATTTATATCACTTTTGTTTTTGTTTTTTGTTTCAAAATTCACAATGCCCAAAAGAATACTAAACGATTTGCCATGCTCTAATAAAAGTTTTGAAGCATGGCATCAGGCTGTCAAAAATGACATCAATAGTCATCCAGGTATAAAAAAATTGATTTATCACTTCATAAAAGAGCAACATTTAGCAGAATGCTGTATAGAACAAATAAAAGTTGGTATTGAATTCAAAAGAGATCGAAGAGAGAAAAAAATAATAATGATAATTTTTCTATGTAAATTTTCTATGTTATTTTTTCTTTGTAATGATATAGGGCCCTATTTTCATTATGATTTTATTGATATAACTAAAAGTGTTTATCCTGATGTAAAAATAGCTCATAGATTCCTTTTGCAAGAGCTAAGAATCAATTTGATTGATTACAAAGTTAAAAAGATTTTTTTTAATTTGTCACTACCAAACAAAACCATAGCTCATGAAATCAAAGACTTTCTACAGAAACCTAACAGAATAGAAACAACTTGATAAAACTCTCACAAAATTAAGGAATAAAATAAATCGAAGTCAAAAAATAGAGAATACTTTTGGTATTATAGTATGGCATTGTGAATTTTGGAACAAAAAAAACAAGAACAAAATTTTTAAATTGTAATAATTTTTTTTCTTTAGGTCTAAAACTTGTTCTGCAAAATGTAACAGCTGATGTATCATCCTAACAAAGTATGTATCATCCAAAATTAATCTGTACAAAAGCTTTGCAATTAAATTTTGAAAAATTTCTTACATTTTGAAGAACAAGTTTTAGACCTATTACAATTTTAAATTTTTGTTCTTATTTTTTTGTTCTAAAATTCACAATGCCTTATAGTATAGTAGTATAGTGGTTTGTTGCAACGCATTAAATGCCTAAATCAGATAACTGATTATGTGAAAGTTATATTTTTAAAGTATTTGTCTATTTTTGCTTTAAATAAATCACTTAATTGTGCTCAACGGTACAGTTATAAGTTATTATTTATCACAGTTACTATATGTAACTTTCTAGTCACATTTATTTTTAATATATAACTCTTTTAGGCTACAAAATTGATCAAAATCTTAATTTTTCTAATTTTGCATGTAGTATCTCATTAGTTGTGAATAAAAAATTATTCAG
>VANL01001233.1:0-15777 GCA_006352455.1 Brachionus sp. 'Tiscar' | reverse complement strand
TACCAGATACCACTGTTCCTTCTACTGAGACAACTTTAGTGACAACTTTACCAGATACCACTGTTCCTTCTACTGAGACAACTTTAGTGACAACTTTACCAGATACCACTGTTCCTTCTACTGAGACAACTTTAGTGACAACTTTACCAGATACCACTGTTCCTTCTACTGAGACAACTATAGTTACAACTCTACCAGATACCACTGTTCTTTCTACTGAGACAACTGTTTGCATTTTTTTAAGTTCAAGTACAACTGAATATTCCACCTTACCTTAGTTTTAGCACTGTTTATATTTGATTTTTGAATCAACGCATTCTTCTTTTTTTCAATTTAATTAATTATTTAGAAAATTTAATTTAATAAAAGATAATTTACTTAGAATTTTTATTTGTTTATTTTTTGTGAAGTTGAATAAATTCTAGTTAGTTTTTGACTTTTATGAAACATTTAAATTGGAATTTTACAAAGGTTAATTATCCATTGATTAAGAGATTTTTTTCGTTTTTTTCTTTTAATTAAAGTCAATGTTTACTGATGTTTTTTTAATTAATAGAGCTTCATTTTAAAATAAAAAATATTTGTTTGTATTAAAATTTATTTAAATGTTTGTTCAATTTTATAAAGTACAAAAAATGACAGACCAAGTATCCATAAGGTTTTAAATAAATAGGGAAATAATACTATAAATATTTTAAAGAAAACTGCTGCAAATAGACTTATTAAAATTTTTAAAAATATGTTGGCAAACAACTCAATTGCATTATTGAAATTTTTTTCTATTGTCTCTACTGATCTAGCTATTTGATTTAGTGAGTTGGTGTAATAAATTTCAATTAATTTAAACTGGACTATTAATGGCTTAACGACTGAATTTAGTATTAAGAACGGACCATTGAAGACAGATGTAAAAAAATTAACCAAATCTGGAGCCTGTTTGGTCAATTGTTGCATCCTTTCATGATATAATTAGCATTAAATTTAAAATTAGTTTTTTGAAAAAAATTTTTTTTTAATTTAATTCTAGCTTACTTGGTTGTTTTTAAAAGCTTGATATCTTTTTTTTACTTTTCTCACATTTACGTCTAATTTATTTAAAAATTTTCATACACATTTTTAGATATGCAATTGCTAAATTTGAAAAAAATAAATTTTCCAAAAGAGTGATGACTAAGACTGGTTAGGAATGAAATTTTTAAATGATAGTGAATAATAAATAAAAATTGCAAAGAAATGATTACGAATCAATTTATTCTTTTATATAATTATCTCAAGCATTACAGCTATCACCTCATTTTTGTGAGAGCTAAATTTTTAATTAAATTGAAATTTGTTAATGTTTCTAAGTTTAATTTTGATTGATAAAAAGCTAGAAAATATTGCCATGTTAAAATTGATGATGCAAAACTAATTGTGCATAAAATATGGTAATTTTAATTTTAAGAATATTTTAAGTCGAAACTGGAATTTATTCTATTTTGTTTGTTATATTTATTTTATTTAAGTTCAAAAACGAAAGCTTTTTATTTGTTAAGACTAGCTGAATCAAATAGAAAGCATTCTTTTATCCTCAGTAGATCTTTCTTTTACAAAATGACAATTTTGAATTTTGTTTTCGATTTTCTCAAGATTTTTGGCCTTCCAATCACCCTCATAAACTTTAGCTCTGAAATTATACTCAAGGGTTTAAAATTACTTGCACTTTAAATTGTTGTAGTTCTTTCAGGCTCAGATTTTCAATGAAAAAAATTGAATTTATTTTTAAATTTTATAAACACTTTTAGCAAATACTATTTTAAAGTCCTGCTTTGAGACCCAGTCAACAAAAAGTTGAAGATTTATCGAAGATTTTTTCAAGATCTTTAAAATTTCATTATTATTTCTTTATTTTTTAAAGAAAGATTAGAGATATTTTAATTTAAAAAAAAAAACTCAATTATTATTTTGAAACACTTTTTGATTATGAAAATAGTTTCATTTTTTTTACTTCAACGTATGAAGTTAGTTTTTTTATTGGCTAAATAACTTGATAACATAAGCTTTGAATGACTGTCCTAATGGTCTTTTAATATATGCCTAAATTGATCTTAAGTCTCTTTTCGGATCTTTTAATTTTTTAAATTCACATATTTGAGCTTGGATTGATCTCACAACCCAAATAAAGCCGTCTTTGTAAATATTTCAAACCTATCATAGTTAAAGACAATTAAACAATCTTCAACTGATTTTTTTAGATGCACGGAAATATTCAAAAGTATTGGCAGTACAAACAACAATTAAATAATTAAGCCCATCGTTACATTTGTTATTTCACAATTATGAAATACATATTTTATTAGAAGAGTAAAACCAATTTAATTTAAAAAAAAAAGTTTTATTAAGCGAAGAATACCAAATAACTGCAGGTGTTCCTCAAGGCTCAGTAATTAGTCCTCTTTTATTTAGTATATATATTAATGACATCGAAGCAAGATATATTGAATACCCAACTCCATTGTGTAATTGCTACCTTACTATTTCTTCTTTTTACCCTGAAAAATCAGACATTTAAAAATATGTATCCTGTTATTCTCAATTTCAATATATAATTTTAATTTTCTTCTATTTTAACTTATTTTATTTTATTTTCTTTTTTTTTATATTTTATCTTATTTTAACTTTATTTTATTTTGATTTTTTTTTTAATCTGAAGGAGCCTTAGCTCGATACAGATATACAAATAAATAAAATAAAATAATAATTAATAAAACTTAGCTTTAAGCAATAAATATCTTATTAATATTAAACGGTTAACAGGCTTATTTTTATCAAATGAAAAAGGTAAAAAATGCAAGATTCAAATTCAGTTGAAAAAAAGTGTCTGCTATTTTTAAAGCAAATTAAAATCTGATAGTCTTGATCAGAGTTATCCATCTGAAAAAAATTCTTTTTAGATTCTACTCTATAATTGTGTGTTAAACATGATTTTATTTGATTTAAAAAAAATCTTAAATTTTTTAGCAATTAAAAATTTGAGAAATGATGATTAAGATGCAATTTAATTCAAATATTTATAATTATAAATTCATTTTAATAATAAATTTGGTTAAAGAAATTAATTATACCTAGTTAATTAATAGAGATTAAGAAAAGAAAATTATCAGAAACTAGAAAGAAAAATCAACTAAAGACACTATCGCTTATGATTAACAGGGTGGTAGATGCATGGAATAAATTGAGAATGGGAAAAGTTTCATTTACTTTTTTTCATCTCGGACATGAATCTAATGCTTGCCGGAGACCAGTCATCATTGCTTAAAAAAAAATTATTTCTATTTAAGATTGAATAAATGAAATTTTACATTGGCTGAACTCCATGTAAAGAGCATTTTCTTGCCAACGGTGGCAATTGCTGTAAGCTTTCATTTAGAATAGGCTGACAGCAATTTTTGGGAACTGTAATCCGTTCAGCCAAGTCAATCATAAACAATGAGAAACAATTCGATCTAAAACTTGTGATTTGTTCTAAAATGCGAGCTCGATAAAATTTGTCGCTGTTGTAATCATAAAATGAAATTATTTCACATTCATTTAGAAAATTTTCATCTCTTAAGGATCCATTTTTTTGATCATTTTTTATAAAATCACTGATCAAATTTATAAATTGATCAGAGTTTTTTTCGGCTATCCAAAAATTAGATGGACTTGATATTTTCAAAATTTCAATAAGCTTCATTAATCTGAATTTGATTTTAAAAATGTGTTGTTTTTTTTTTAAATTAATTTCAATAAAAACTATTTATTTAAATAAAATTAGTTTTGCTTGGTTCACAAGTAAAAATTGTTAATGTATTACTAAATTTTTTATTTATACAATTTTCTGTGATTGTGTATCATTTTAGTTATTTTAAAGCTTAAAGAAAAAAAATTTCCACTGCAATTGATTTAAATTAAAAATTTGGATTTTAATCTCAATACATAAAATTAAAAAAAGTGAAATTTAATTTTTAAAAACAAATTATAGTTGAAAATCTTTTAGATACTCAATCACAGAAAATTCTTTAAAAAAATAGCCTTTCAAAATTCGAAAGAGTCGTTTAGTTTGTTTCATATAGTCAGTAATATAATATAAGATTATTTTTAAAATATAAAACAAAAAATTTAAAAACGAGTTGCATTTAAAAAAAATTCAAAATTTTAATTCTAAACAGTAAAAAAAATCAATTTCATTTAAATATTAAATTTTTTATTTAAAAAAATCTATTTTAGAACTTAAAATAAATCTATTTTCTAAGCCTTTGAATTAAATATTTTGCTAATCATTTTTACAGAATATTAAACTGTCTAATTTTTCCTCACAAGGAAAATAAAATTTTTTAAATATTTCTTTTTTAGATATTGTGAATTTCAAAAACAAAAGGAACAAAAAATCTTCCTTTTTTGATAAATCAAAATTTACTAAAATAAAATAAATTTAAAAAAATACTGCAACTTAGTGCATCATTTGTTTCATATTTTTACTTGAAATAAAAACTTAATTCTCAATTTAAATCTTATTGATGTTTTATTTTCTGTCTTTTATTTACATGAGAAAGATTTTTTTGGGTAAAAAAGGTTCATCAAAATTTTAAAAGAACAAGTTTCTTGCGATTTCATCTTCAGAAAGACGAGGAAAATCATCTACTTCTTAATATTCGATTTTCTCAAATAAACTCTTTTTGTGTAAACTTAAGCTTTTAACAGTGACAGACAAATTGTTTGGAGTATTTAAACGGTTTTTCATTTGTCTTGCTATTTGAACATCATCATTATCTGAATAAAGTCTATTAAAAAAACGATTTATAAGCGCTGCAGCTATACGAAAATCATCCAAAATATGATCAAGCTCATTTTTAGTAACAGCATCCAAAGAACGAAATGATTTTTTCAAAAATGAATTTACTACTTCAACTACCCATCGACATTTGGTAACAAGGCGTGATTTATTTGCTTCTGTTGTACTTAACTGAGTTTCACCACTTTTTCGGGATGATGGAATCATTACTTGAAATCCTTATTTTTGTTGTAAGTCTCTTACAATGTCGGTGAAGCCTCTATCAACTATGAAAATGTCATCTATAGCCATTAACTCATTTAAACCATTGTCTTTCTCTAAATGTTCTTTTAGGATTGTTGCATCGTTTTTAGTTGCAGGATGTATACCAAATATGTCGACAATGTATCCATTTCATACGAATGGTTTCACTAAATTGTACTTCTTATGCTCACTATAAGTCATTTTCTGAAAAGCATAATTCTGGCTCTTCTGCACTTTACAATATGTTCCATCACAAACTACGATCAATTGTTGATTGTTTTTTGCAAAAAGCTCAACCGAAATTCTTGTATTGTTTTTAAGACACTCATCTCTAATTAAATGTTTAACGCCTAAATATTTAGTCACAAAACCATTTATAAGCGAAATACGAACTTGTCTTAGATATCGAAAAATGTCAAAATGTTTATCAATCTGAAAATGCGAACTTATTTTTCTGTAATCAAGTACGGTTTTTAGCCAAAAAAGATAAATAGCAAGAGCTTGTAGTTTTGTTCTTTTCTGGGTATTAAACATTGTGCCTAAATATTCTGCCAATTCCAAAAATTGTGATTTATCAAAACCTGTATTGTTTTTGCAAGCAACATCTGTTATTGATGACTCGTCAGAAAATATATGAAAAAGAGTATTTCGTCTACCAAACTTCAAAAAACTGTCAATTAATCTTTGTGCTCTTCTTGAATCTAATCTGGTTTTGATACTAAATGCAGAGAGTTCGTCGAGAAACTCTTCCTTAATATTATCATATTCATCTGAATGAAATCTGCAGCATCTGGATTCATCCGGAATGTAAATATTCTTGTTTATTAGTGCATAATGAATTGCGTCAGCTGAAATCACATGCAACTTACGACTCTGATATGACACATTACAAAACAAACAGTTTTTTTTGTTCGATACTGTTCTTGGTAATTCAACAAAAATTTCTCCCATTTGCTGATCATCATTGTCAATAGTTTTTGAATTATTTTGGGTAAAATCGTGCTGATCTCGTTCATTTTCACATTCTGATATTGGAAACCGATTTGAATGTTCATTATTATCAGTATAGTTATCATGTCCTGATTTATTAGCTGTTTTATTTAATTCACTCTTTGTTTTTACCATTGAAAATGCTACGTATCACCTCTCTGCTGACAATTTATGCACATTCGAACTCTATTGTTATTAGTTCCCAATTTTTGATGCTCTTCCATTTTCGATATTCGTTACAAAATACAGTTAAGTGTTAATATATATTCAAGATTACATCTGTTTTTATATTAAAATCTAGGTAGCGACCGTGAAATTCACTATCTGCAGCTAACTGACCTTGACCAAATACTTGAACCTGATTAAGGAACATGAAAATAAAATACTTTGAACATTTATCGTTATAAAGCTAATTATTATTGTTTTTTTTAATTTGAAAATTTAATTTAGTAAGTCTGAATTAATTTTTATAAGTTATTGATACAAATCAGTTGATTTGTAAAAAATATTTCATCAATTAATTGATAAAATAATCGAATTGTACCTTAAATGGTCATTTTTTGATGAATTCAGAGAAAAAAATGTCTTTTTCATTTTTTAAAAATAAAGTATGTCTACACTAGATTTTTTGTCTTATTTTAACGCTGTAATGTTTTTTTTTTATGGAAAGTTTTTTTTAACCCTTTTTTTGGAGCGAACTTTGCATGTAAATATGCACAACCTCTTTATTTTATTTTAGTAAATTTAATTTATCCAGATAATTTGTTTAATTTGTTTTTAAAAATTCTCAAAAGCTTCTTATAATCGTATATTATAGAGTGATATTATTTTATTTGAACATAAAAAAATATTCTAAATTTTTTTTTTTTAATAAAAAAAATTTACATTTATTTAATATCTATTTTACAGTAAAGTGAAAAATTTGAATACCTAAACTCTCGGTATTAATGGCATCTCTTTATTAATGCAATTCAGTTCAAAGCGCTTTTTAAACCAAGTTAATTTTGCACTTGAAACTATTCTTTCACTTATCAAACAAATTAAAAAAAACAAAATTTTAATAACTTTTTTTCTATAGAACGTTCTACAAAATGTATCAGCTGATACAAAGTACGTTTCATCCAAAAGTTAATCTGTGCAAAAGCGCTGCATTTAAATTTTGACGAATTTTTGATACATATACTGTTTTGCAGATTTGCAGAGTTTTTTCAGATATAAAAACTGGGTGATGCATGTGAATTTCAAAAACAAAAGGAGCAAAAATTCTTACAATATGCATTTGATTATAATTTGCAGAAATAAAATATGTATTTGAAAAATATGGGATTCCCAAAAAATATTTTGAAAAAGTTTTTAATTCAATGTGAATTGATAGATCAAGGCTAAATGCAAAAAATTAATGTTCATTGAGTAAATAAAATAAGAAAAAAATTGGTGCTGTATGAGCTATTTGTTTCATCTTTTTACCTAAAATAATTTTTCTGATGTAAATTAAAGATAAAATATAAAAAAATAATAAGATTTTAATTGATTATTTATTTTATTAACCTAAAAAATATAAAATTAAGCTTTTATTTTAGGTAAAAAAGATGCAACATATTTTGATGCACTAAGTTGCAGTATTTTTTTAAATTTATTTTATTTTAGTAAATTTTGATTTATCAAAAAAGGAAGAATTTTTGTTCTTTAAATTCACAATACCTTCAAAATTCATAATTCCTTCTTATAACATATCGGAAAATGCCAACAAATCTGTGAGAAATTAGCCTTCAGTCAAATAAAGAAAATTCCTAGACTCCAATAGCTCATACAGCACCAATTTCTTTCTTATTTTATTTACTCAATGAACATTAATTTTTTGCATTTAGCCTTGATCTATCAATTCACATTGAATTAAAAACTTTTTCAAAATATTTTTTGGGAATCCCATATTTTTCAAATACATATTTTATTTCTGATAACCTTGGTCTAAACAAGGGTTCCAATTTATTTCAGTCATTTGAGTATTCAAGGCCTTGGAAGATCATTGCATTAATTTTTTTGATTAATTTTAATATTAAATTGATTTAAAAGTTTAAAATATAATTGAATTGAATTTTTTTTTATTTAAGATTTTGTTAAATTAGTTTTAAAATTTTTCTTAAAAAATATTTCCCAATTAAAAGCAATATGCAAATAGTTTTTTTATTGAAGTATTAATAAAAGTCAAATATTTAGAAAATACGGAACCAATTGGTTAAATTAGAATGGAATCCAAAAAATCCAAGTCATCGTCATCTCGGTCTCGGCGTAGATCGGGCTCTAATGAGGATCGGTCTCACAAACAGTCTTCAAAGAGAAAAAATCACAGCTCAGACGAATCGAGTGAGAGCGATCATGACGATCGTCGACACAGAGATCGTCGTGACAAAAAAGAAAAAAAATCCTCCTCGTCTAAGCAGCCCAAGACCGAAGAATCGGGTGGTGCAGCTGAAAATTTATCTCTTTCAATCGAAGAAACCAACAAATTAAGAGCCAAACTAGGCCTGAAACCTTTGTCCGTAGACGACCACAATAAGGAAAAGCAAAAAGAAGGAGAGCCGGGAAAAAAAACCTTCATTGACAAAGATACTAACCAGGAGTTTGAACATGCGCCTGCCAAAAATCTAACTGAATTAAAAGAACAGAAAGCCTTTAAAGAAAAACTAAAGGAACAGCAAGAAAAACGTCGCTTAGCTCAAAAAATTAGCCAAGTAAAAACAATAGCCGAGCAAGAGTCTGATTCCGAGTCCGAATCGGCCGAGGCATGGGTTCAAAAGTTAAAACAAAAACAAGAAGCAGACAAAAAAGCGAAATTGCTTCAAGAAATGGACGATCATTTTTTGACAGAAAACGAGCCTCTTAAGACCAAAAAATACACTTCTTCTAGCCTAAAAGGTCTTAGGGTTGAACATGACCAAACTAAATTTAGGGAAGGCGAGGAAATTGTCTTAACTCTTAAGGATAAAAATATTATAAAAGGCTCTGGGGTTAATTTAGAATTGGATGAAGATGAGGACGCTGATATTTTGGTCAATGTTAATTTGCTAGATGACGAAAGAGCATCGAAAAATATTGAAAATAAAAAAAAAAAGCCTGATTACAAGCCTTATGACGAGTTTGATGAAGATGGAAATTTTGTACCCAACACAATTCTAGACAAATATGAAGAAGAGCTTAACGGTGAACAAAAAAAGTCTTTTAGACTTGGTGCCAAGGGGGTCTATGATGCCAGTGATGATAAATTTATAAAAAAATTGGAGGACGAACATAAATCAAGAGCTGTTAGACTGGATATATTGAACGAGCTCAGAGAGGCTAGCGATTATATGACTGCTCAAGAAATGGAAAAATTTAAAAAGCCCAAAAAAATAAGAAAAGGTGCGCGCAAAAATAAGAGCCTAAAGGCTGATGATTTGTTACCATTGGAAGAAAAAAAACCTCTAATAAAGCCCATTAAAGTAGAGAATGATTCTGTTGAGAAAAAAATTAATTTAGATGAATTTGATTTTAAAAAAGAGAGCAGCGATGAAGGTGAAATTCGCTCAAGTGGTGATGAAAGTGATTTTGACTTGTCCAAATTGGAAAATGCCAATGATTTGAAAGAAATAATCGAACAAGAAAATAAATTGTTTGACGAATTACAAGTAGCTTTGGACAAAACTAGAAAAAAAGTTACCGATTCGATAGTTTATCAAAATGTAGAGGTCAATGAGGAAACACAATCAAATGTACAGACAGTGTTATTTGAAAATTTGAATACGGTCAAAGATGAAGAGATGTTGGAGGAAAAAGACGCGCTCACTTTGGACACTATATCTGAATTTTGTCGAGGCATTGGCTCCGAGACAAAGACAGAACTAGAAGAAGCTGAGATTGAGAATAAAAAAAGTGATGAAAATATGCTGAGTGATGATGACGAGTTTAATTTGAGTGATGTTGAGGCTGAGGTAGAAAACGAAAAAAAACAGATGGGCGAAGAAGATGACATGGACGGAGCTAATGTTTTAGATGAAGAGCCAATTATTGATAGAGGCATTGGCACTGCACTTAAATTGGCTGTTAATAAAGGCTATTTAGCTATAGAGAAAAATAAAAAATTTGCTCGAGTGGCAAAAAGTAGCATAGAAGCTAAAAATTACACTGTCGAAGAGCGTAATTATTATGACATTGATGATAAGTATAATAGAGTTAGGGAGAAGTATTTGGGTCCGTTGGTCGACTTTGAAGAGAAAACAAGCTACAAGCCAGACATTAAGTTGGACTATTATGACGAAAAAGGTCATTCTATGAATGAAAAAGAGGCTTTTAGATACTTATCGCACAAGTTTCATGGTAAAGGACCTGGCAAGAAGAAGACCGAGAAGCGTTTGTCTAAGTTTAAAGAAAAAGAGACAATGAATAAAATGAGCTCGGTGGACACGCCGTTGAATACTGTTGAACTTTTGATTGAAAAGCAAAAAAATCTTCAGCAACCTTTTGTTGTGCTAAGTGCGCCCAAGGGAAAACAGGAACAGTATGTCAATTTAAGAAAATTTATTTGATTTATAAAAATTAATTTTTTTTTCTTTTTAAAAGGGTTACTTTACATAAAAGATAAAAGCTCCGTTTGTATTATTTGATGATGTGAATATGATGATTGATTATTATTATATATTGTTAGAATTTTTCAAATGATGTCTTTTAATAAAATTCTTAAATAGATATTTTTAGTTTTTTTCAAATTAAAAATACCCAAAATGGAATTATTTTAATTTATTTCAAATTAATTTTTAAAAATATATGGCAAATTATTGTGTTTTAAACCAATTTTTGTTTATTTTTTGATCCAAAATGTATTTGTGTTTGTCAAGTTTTTTATTTGAAATTAAATTTTCAATCAAAACAAAAGTATTTTTATCATGAATTTATAGCAAAATTAGAAATTTTTTTATTTATTTAGGTTTTACTCACTTTACGTCCCTTTTTAGATTTAAAAACAAACTTATATTTTTTCATTTTTAGTGCCAAAATTTATTTTTTAAAAAATTTTAAAAGAGTGTTTGAAATGATAAAATTTAATGCAGAGGCATATTTTCCTGTGTAGCAAACTATGTTAAACCATATCTGAGTGTTGTGCATAATTCTGCATGCAGAAATTTTTTGCAGAAATGTGCAGTTATAAAATACTAACATATAAACTCAAAATGTGTTTCTGCAAAAAAATTTAAATATTAAAATAATTTTTTAAATGAAAAATATTGAGCATGATCATTTTAATTTGATTATAAACTTCAACTTGCCAGCTAACCTTCCAACACTCAAAAACCGAGAGGTTTTTTCGACCTTTTGTGTTATCTATCTTGTTAGTTTTTATTAACGTAATTATCCGAATTTACTGACATGTCATTAATTTTTTTAGTGACATGTCATTATAGAATCTTTTACATGTTATAACAGCGTGTCACTAAAATAGAGTACTCTATTTTAAAGACATGTCACTCAATTCGGATGATTACGTTACATGAAAATAAGTCTATTTTGCAACAAAAATTAAATCATTTTAATATTTTTTGAATTTAGAATTTTGATTGAAAAAAAAATTTCAATATTGATTAAAATTTATCTAACTAAAAACAATGAAAATATTTAACATAAAACGCCGAAAAAACTCATCCGGTTTTTGAGTGTTAATAATATTTACAAGAACAAGTTTAATCATTCATGTTCACAAAATATTATAATTATATTATTTACGCTCAATTCTTTAAAATTCATAATTTTTTAAAAAATATTTTCATGAATTTCATACAGATTAATTGAATAGTATTTGCTCAGATGTAGTAAAAAATCTAAAAATTCAATATGCTAAGCTTTCTTCTTCTTGTAAAATCGCGTTTTATCGACTTATTAAATGCAGACTTGTTTTTAAGTCACAAGTCTTTAGTCAAGTCAAGTCAATGACTTAAATTTTTTTTAATACATATCTAAAAACAATAAAAACTAACTTTTTGATTTTAAAACTAAAAAATAGATAAACATTTTAGGATTAGAAAAAATATTTTTTTTTATAGAAAAATTATTTTTAAATATAGAAAAAATACTTAAGAAAATCGAAAAAAAATATTAATTTTTTCTCGGTCTTCCTCTTTTACGTTTCGCGGTTTGACCGTTTTGATTTTCTAATAATTGATTATTTCTGTCAATGCTCAATATTTGATTTGATGTTGTCGCTGATTGAGTTTGAATTGAAGGTTCGATATTGGCTTGTATTGATCTGAAAATTTGCACATTTAAAGGACCAGTCGAATTTCTCTCTAGAGCCGGTAGAGCCTTTTTTCGACGGCCTCTTTTAGAATTTTTCTCAATGTTAAGATCTAGAGTTGGAAATTCTAGTAATTCTAATTGATAGCCAATACCAATCACATGCTTGCAAATGAAATTTTTTTTCCAATATTGACAACTGCAAGTGCTCAATTCCCAAATCTCATTGTTTATATCTATAACATGCATTGAATCACTCCAATTTTTATATTCATTGTAACTGTCCCAAGTTGATTTTTGAAAATACGCTTTACACATTTCTTTAGTTGCTTGTTGTTCATTCTTTGACGCTGTGACCATATAAACTGTTCGTCCACTTTGAGTAAATTTTACTATTCTTATTTCAATTAGCATTAAGTGATAGAAAAAAATATTTTTAATAAATTCATATTTTCTACTACTAAAAATATTTTTTCTACTGCGAGAAATATAAGCCATTAATAGTCAATTTTTACATTCTTCTAATTAATTGTAGTCATTGACTTGACTTAAAAAAAAAAATTTTATGTCAAGTCATAACTTTGACTTAAATTTTTGTGACTTAAAAACAAGTCTGTTTAAATGACTCAATATGATTATTGGGAGGACAAAGAATTTTCCATTTTGAAAATCTAAGTTCTTGAAGAATTTGAAGATAATTTACTAACAGTTTTACTTTTTATCAACGATTTGTACTCACAAGAAAAAGGACACACTTAGCGTGTGTTATTTAGTATTTTGTCTCAAGGTAAAAAATTGTTTTAACTTTAATTTAAATTAACTTTTTTTAACAAAAATTTGAAGATTCAGTCAAAATTTTTTTTCTAATTTTTCAAGTATGCATATTAACATTCTTAAGTCAGATTTTTTAAATTTAGATAGCTCTGTAGTTTCGCTTACCGCGAACCTTTTAAAATTTCAAGGCAATTTCTTCAAAAAGAAAATAAACAGTTATTCCTTTAGATTTTTTTACATACATTTTTTTAGACAAGGAAATATTCTGTATCTAAAAAATATAGTTTTTATTTAGTTTTTAAATTGAAGTCTCATGACATTTATACAGCCCTTAAATTTTATTTTTAAATTATTTAATTGAATCTAAGTTAGAAAAAAATTTAAGTGAAAAATAAGGATGTTCGGCCTGTTAAAAGCAGTGGTTTTAATAAAACTGGTTTTATTTAATAAGCTATTAGTCAATCATGTGGCAAAATTAAAGCAATTTTTAAAATTAAATTATAAATATAAAAATTTTAATTTCAAAGTCTTAATATTCTCGAAATTTGAATTAAATGGAAATTGACTCTTAATATTTTCAAATTTAATTAAAGTTACCACAAATTGAATCAGAAAAAAAACGAATTTATTGTGGCAATATCTAATTTAAACGCTTTGTAATTGATTCAATAAAAATTAGCTTAATCAATAGAATTTATACAAAATTAATGAAAAAATTTTTTAGATTTATTTTATTCGGTAAATATTTGTTCGCTATTAGAAAAATTAATAAGGTGGCAATTACACAGTGGAGTCGGGTTTTCAAGATATTTATTTTATTTGTATATCTGAGCCGAGCTTCTTCAGATTAAAAAGAAATATCAAAATCAAAATAAAGTTAAATAAAATAAAATAAAAATACTAAATAAAAAAAATAAAGAAAAAATAAAAAATGTTAAAAATGGAAAGATATTAAAATTAAAATTAGATAATTTAAAATATAGAGTTGAATGTTTGGTGGTTCAGGAAAAAAGGAAAAAAATAGTTAGATTATAAATAATATATAAGAAATTCAAAATAAAAGTTACATAAAATAATATAAATAAGGCAAAGTAAATTGTTTTGATCAAATTTCATTTTCAAATTTGATACGCCATTAAAATTCATCGCAAATTTTTTAAAATTTCAAAGCATTATTTTTATTATTTTCAAACATTTGAAAATGGATTGTAATTTTTAAAAATTTAATTGAAATTTTAAAATGTTTCTTTCTACTTATTTGTTTCAAATTAAACACTTATTAAAATAAATAATTGATTGCTAAATATATTTTATTGCTTTAATCAATTTATTCCAAAAAAGGTTAGAAAGTTCTATAAACATCAAACAAACTATTAATTTGTTACAAAAAAATCAAAATTTTATAGTTAGTTTTATTAAAAGTGTGTTGATTTAGTTTTTGGTTAAGTTTAATGAGAGCTTATTGAGATTTAACAAGCTTTACTTACAATTTTCAAAATATAAGAATTTTTATTTTTTTTTAAATGTCTTGCTTAATATAATTAAATAATAAATTTATAAAACTTTAACAAAAGGTTTTTGTCTGTAGATGAAACTGTAAATAGGACTCGATCAAAATCAAAATATCAACATAATTTTTTGCTAATTAGGCAGAAAAATAATAAAAATATTACTAAATATGTCTTAAGGTTTTCAATTAGCCATGTCTATTTTGTTAAATTTGAATAAAGACATTAATTTAAGAAAAAAAGAAAAACACTCTTTTAAAAGCTAGTTATCTGATAAGCTTTTTGAATAAAAAGATCTAAAAAGAAAACATGCTGAATAGCTTTAAAATTCTAACATTAAAAAAATTTTAAAACAGTTAGTAGTTATTAAAAAAATTAACTCATACACTCTTTAAAAATAAAAAGTAAGCGCCAATTTTTCACTTTAACTCTATTTCTACTATTAATAAATTTTAACTCGCAGTCTGTACAAAAATAAATATTTATAAGCTTTTTTCATAATTTTTTTTACTAAATAAATAAATAAAAATTAAGTTTGAAAAAAAAAATTGTCTAGATTTATTTGAAATATTCAAAAAAAAATTAAATTTTTAAATTATAAATATTTTCACCAAAACAATTGTGAATATTTTCCAAAATATTTTTATCCAAAACATACTCTAAATACTTTCCATTGTCAAAATTTCCCAATTGACCGCCCGTATGAATAAACAAAATTCTATTTCCTTTTAAACTGGATAGAAAACTCTTGGCATTTTCATCGTTTTCATAAGCAAAAGTTGGTTTCAAGCCTTTTAATAAATTTACCATTGCATACATTGCTTTACCTGTGTATACAGGATCTAGTAGAATGCCTGTTTGAGTGAAAAAATCAGCCAGAAACTTGAGCTCTTCCTTGGTCGACTTTGCATAACCTAAGCCTCTCGAGCAATCCACAATATTTACCAAACTCTTAACATTTATCTCAACTCCAGTTCCAAACAAATCATCGATTTCTTTTTTTAAATGGTTATAAAAATACATTGAATTATCGCATACACAAAATGAATGGATCTTAAATTTACTCCCAGTCAAATAGTTGGCTATAGCCAGAGCTGACATAGTTCCACCCGAACCGCTTGTCACTACAATATCATCAACAAATTGGTCAATGTTCTGTCTAATCATTTCATCAAATTGTTCCAAATA
>VANL01001232.1:0-15785 GCA_006352455.1 Brachionus sp. 'Tiscar' | reverse complement strand
TTTCTGATCCATTTCACTATGCGATCCTCGAAACCGTAAGCAGCCACTTTATTACACAGAGACTCGTGACACACTTTTTCAAACGCTTTTGCGAAATCCAAAAAGACCACCAAAACATTCCAGCCATTGTCAATACCCTCGCTGATCCTGTCCGCTGTTTCCAGGAGAAAATTGTCGATTTTTTAAGAACAAAACCGTGCTGCCCGGGAGCGATAAGTTTACTGCTGAAGAGGTGTTCCATCATAGCGTCTCTTATGATCCGTTCCATGATCTTACAAGGCAATGCAGTTAGGGAAATTGGCCTATAATTGCTGACCACACTTCTGCTTCCTTTCTTGAAAATAGGCGTGACTTTGGCTCTTTTCCACAGATCAGGTGTCTTATCAGAGGTGAAAGACTGGACAAATATAACGCTGAGAGTTTCGGCGAAGCCATTGGCGCAACTCTTTACGACGAACGGATGTATGCAGTCTTGACCAGGTGATTTACGAGGGTTGAGACGGTTGATCTGCTTAATGACGCTGCCTAGTGAAAAGACGTCCAAATTAACCACGCATTTAGTGTTTGAGCGACAGGGCATTGCGGGAACGGACTCATAATCACGGAGACTAAACACGCTGCTAAAGTGATTATTTAGCAATCTGACGATTACTCTGCCGTCCGTCTGAAAGCAGTCATCCGCGTCTAATAGGCCTTTGATAGAGTCATTACAAGCCTTCTGGCTATTTATGTAGTTGAAAAGGAGCTTTGGTTGGAGCTTGCAGGATCTCACGATGAAAGCTTCAAACTTGCAAATAGCCTTCCTTACTGCAGCCTTCACTTTTTTACAAGACTGTAAGTAAACGGCTTTCAAGTCTGCATTGAGAGGAGCTGATCTACAGAGGCAGTGAAATTTGTACTTTTCCTTGGTAAGTGCCTTGATGCTTTGCTTAAACCACTTTGGATTTGAGCGGAGCTGTGTTTTTCTCACTCTAGTTGGTATGGCGAGGCAGGAAACAGAAACATAAACGCTGACTAGGAGATTGTATGAGGAGTCGGCATCATCGGACGAAAGTCTATCTCTGCGGTCTAAGATTTTTTCATTAAATAGACTGTAGTTTCCCTTCGAATAGACTGGACGAGGAAACCTGAATGCAGAAGCTCCGGTATTTGATCTCAGTTCGTAGCTCCAGCGAATAGAAGAATGTAGACAGTTCTTTTCCGTGGAGCCGAGCGGAGGGCCGTGTGACACTCTGAAGATTCTTGCAGGGTGGTCAGTCAAAACAAGGTCCAGTATATTGTCCTTAAAAGTAGGTTCCAATACGTGCTGGGTAAGGTAGTTCTTGTTCAAACAGTCAAGAAAATCAATAAATTACCAAAAATTATTTGTACAAAAGTCAATAAATTAATCGTCCTTTCTTTTAGTCAAAATTTCACTAATATTTTGAAGAAACTCTCTTAATTCTTCCCTGATTATAGCCTTATCCTCTATTTTGACACCACAACTTACACTCATATTTCAACAAATGGTGACTTCTTATAGAAAGAGCAAAAGATTTATGTCATGCTTCTAAATAATTATTCGTTCTAGAAATTTCATCCAATACTCTATCAAAAACGTTTCATATTTGAGGCTTCCAAGTTGAAGAAATTTTTTTGTTGTCAGAATTTAACTTAAACATATAATGCTCTTCAAAATAAGACTCTAAAAAATCAACTCTAAATTTTTCAGAACAAGCTTCCTTAATCGTTTCATATGCTTCAAATAAGTCATACATTGGAGCAAAAGACAAAGCTTTCAGCATACAAACACCTTCCCATTCCGCTTGAGAAAATAGTCTATATAGAATATAAAGTCTATAAAGAATAATTCTACATAATAATTTTCTGAGTCTATATAATTTTTGTCTTTATTTTTTCAGTCTATATTCTATATAAAAAAAGTGTCTATATAACGTCCTAATCCCGATTTAGGTATCTCAACTATTATGGTATTGTGATCAAAAACAAAAAGAACAAAAAATTTTCCGTTTATGATAAATCAAAATTTACTAAAATGAAATATATTTTTAAAAAAATTTCAAATAAGTACAACTAACTTTGTTCCATCAGTTTTCATTTTAGTAAATTTTGATTTATCATAAAAGGAAAATTTTTTGTTCTTTTTGTTTTTAAAATTCACAATACCAACCATTATTTCCTGCTTAATCAATTTGCCCCACATAAATTCGTCAATAAATGGTCTAAAACAAACGCGTTAACAACCATTCATCTGTTTAAAAGTTTTATAAGCATGATTGTTGAAAGAAATCCCAAGCTTAAACTCGATAAATATCAAATGGTCTTTACATGTCATAATGGTTTAAAATTTAATGACAAATAGTTCTGTTTTCTAAATTATATGTCCTTTTTTGTATACCCACTATATTTTCTACAAAAAAATTATAAATTAAAATATTTTTAAAATTAATTTTTAGATTTAAAAATTGAAAAAATTTAAACATTAATTTAAGAGAAATAAAAAAATTGTAAGAAATTTTTTTTAAATCTAAATTTGATTTAGAAAAATGAATCAAGATTAAATTTGTTAAATAAAATTAAAAAATGTTTTCTTTTGTTTTGTCAAGCTGATTAATTTGAACAAGATAAGAATTAGTTATTTTTTTCTTGATATCATATTTATTTTTAATTAATTTGATAAAATTTTTTCATTTCTCTAACTGATTAGTTTTAAAATTGTGTTTTTTTTAATCTTAAAAGCAGGAAATTTTTTTACTGAGAACAATGGTAATATTTATTTTGTAAACCAGGATTTAGGTTCTTTTGGCAAATTTAATCCCCTCAAAAAAGTTACGAGGCAAACAAACGATTTTTCAAGTTTTCTCGCAAAGCTTCTTGTTAAAAAATTTATGTTATTGCTATTATAGACATTAAAATTAGAGAAAAAATTATCCAAAGGATGAAGCAAAAAAAATTGTGAGTTTAGATATGACTAAAAAAATTTCAGCATAAAAGAAAAATATATTAAATTTTAATTTTAAATAAACTTAAACCGAGATTTTACATCGTCATCAAACTTACTTTTGTCGAACGAGCTAAAAAAAAATTAATCTAAAAAATTCCAATCAAAATGGAACCTACACAAGATTTACGAAAAACAACCATCTGTTTGTTTGACGTTGACGGAACTGTCACACCTCCGAGACAAGTTTAAATTAGTCGTTTTTTAAATGGCAATTACTGATTTATTTTTGCTCTGTAGATAATTAAAAAAAATATGGAAGAATTTATGGATCGTCTAAAGCAAAAAGTGACCGTTGGATTAGTTGGAGGATCTGATCTTGTAAAAATCCTAGAGCAACTAGGCGGTCAAAGTGGTATGATTTAGAAAATTTATGTTAATTTTTTTTTTAATTTTTGTTTAAGCATTGAAAAATTTTGATTATGTTTTTTCAGAAAATGGCCTTGTGACACACAAAAACGGCGAACTAATATTTCAAGAGGTATCTATTAAATTTAAATATTTTTGTTCAAAATATAACTTAATATTTACAGAATATTTGTAGATTTATTGGTGAAGAAAAACTTCAAAAATTTATAAACTTTTGTCTTAAATATTTGTCTGAGTTATGGTTGCCGTTTAAACGCGGCACATTTATTGAAACCCGAAGTGGCTTGATAAATATAGCTCCACCAGGTCGAAGTTGCTCTCAGGCCGAAAGAGATCAGTTTGAAAAATTTGACAAGGAACACAAAATTAGGGACAATTTTATTCAAATATTAAAAGAAAATTTTCCTGATTACAATCTAGTTTACTCAATTGGTGGTCAGATAAGTTTTGATGTCTTTCCGGCAGGTTGGGATAAAAGATTTTGCTTGACACAAGTCCAAGCTGATGGTTTTGAAAAAATTTATTTCTTCGGAGATAAGACTTTTAAAGTAATATTAAAAATAAAATTTAAAATTTAACATCATTTAATAATAATTTGAAGGGTGGAAACGATTACGAAATTGCTAATGACCCAAGGACTGTTTCGTTCACTGTAACATCACCAGAAAATACCATTCAGATAGTTAGTGAATTATTAACCATAGCCTAATGATGATTATTTATTAAATTTTAATTTACTTTTTATTTAAGACTTTTTTATTTTGTTTTTTCTTAAACAAATAAAATATATTTTTATCAATCAATTAGAATTTTATTCAAGCCAAACAAATACAAACAAAAAATTTAAGTAAAAGATCGAATTATTTAAAAAAAAAATTTTCTTTCAACTTTATTCGACTTTATAGTCCTATTATGAAAGCATTGGATCATTCTTACGCCTGATTTTAAGTTCAGGTCACAGTCCACTCATACCGCGTCAAAAGCTTACCAAGTTCTAGAAATGATAAAAAATACATTCGTATCTATGGATGTGGAACTATTGACCTCACTCTATCGCACCTACATTCGTCTGCATCTGGAGTTTTCACTGTCGGCATGGAGTAAGAGAGCAGACTTAAGCCGATGGGTCTTACATTTTGCGAGAGAAAACGACAACGTGGTGACTTAATCCAACTATTCAAAGTCAAAAAGAGCAAAGACGACATAACGTGGTACAACGAGCCAAATTGGTCGGCTCCGAGAGACACGAAGACAAGTCAACTACGGCTTGAGATCGTAACATCTTGTCAGCAAAGACACAACTTCATCGATCGTATAGCCAATGTATGGAACAGACTACCAGACGACATTATCACAACAGAGATGGTAGACTCGTTTAAAACCAAATACGACCAATATCAATTAAGACGACCGTTTTGAGGGGCATTCCTGCGAGTTATCTCGCCCTGCGGTCTTTACTACAACTACTACTAAATAAGTTATCTTAAAAACAAAATTAATTGTCTTAGAACCAAATAAAATCAATTTATTAAATTAAAAAATTTACCAATACTAATCAATTACCAGATGTGTCATTATTGCCAATATATATTTATTTATTTTAAGACCAAAAATTTTAATTCAAATTTTAATTTCAAGAAATAGTATTTAATTTTAAAAATAATTAAGTTATAAAATAATTTACTTACTAAGACAAAGAATAAAATATCAATGCTATTTTAAATGATTTTCTATTATTATTATTGTTAAAAAAAGGGGATGTTAAAAAAAATGAAAAAATGAGATAAATTTTTCAGTTCATTCTAAGTAAATTTTGTAAATAATGTTAATTAATTTTTTTCTCTAATTTAGTTAAATATTATTGAAGCTTTCTTAATAATTTAAAAAAAAAAAAGTTAAATATTAATTTAAAAAGTTAAATATTAAGTTAAATAATAAAGTCAGAAATAAAGTCGTTTTAAAGTCTTGACTCTCATAAATTTTGAAGTCAAGTCATTTGATCTGACATGAATTTTTTTTTTTAAAAGTCTTTTGACTTGACTAGATTGAACGGCAAAAAATTCATGTGGCCGGCTTAATAACTACATGATTGACTTAGACTTTAAGACTTTTAAAAAACTCTGAAAATAAAACATATGGTTCGGCCCAGTATGAAGCCATAGCAGTGGATTCCATAGAATCTATCCAGACTTGTTTTTAAGTCACAAGTCTTAAGTCAAGTCAAGTCATTGACTTGACTTGAATTTTTTTTTTTTTTTTTAAGTCAAGTCAAAAATTGCTAATAATTGTCAAAATGGCAAAATAATTTTAAAATATTACATTCTCGTATTTCAATTAGCAACAGACAACGATCTCGAAGGGATTGATTAAGTGATCTATCAGGACCAGACTTGTTTTTAAGTCACAGTTTTAAGTCAAAGTTTTAACAATTCATTGACAAATCAATGACTTTGACTTATAAAAAAAAATTTTAAGTCAAGTCATGACTTTGACTTAAATTTTTGTGACTTTGACTTAAAACTGTGACTTAAAAACAAGTCTGAATCTATCTAAAGTTTTTTTTTTGTTTTTTAATATTATTTTTGCAATTATAAAATTGTATTTTTCAAAATTTTCCCTCAAAAAACCAGCTGTTATTTTTGAATTTTAATAAAAATATAAAAATCAAAAATTTTCATAGGGTCTTTTGACCGATATCTATTACTTGTTTAATTTAACAACCTTTATTGAATTGTAAAGATTGATTTTTTTGATCAATAATTTTAATTTTTTTGTATTTTTTTCACATTTTATTTAACTTATGATAATTAAATAAATTAACTTACTAAATAAATTTAACAAAACAACATAGTTTAGTACTTGAGTATTTCAAAAATATTTGAAATTAAAAAATTGATTAAAAATAAGAAAAAATAATTTTGCTTTTAATTTAAAAAAATATGTCTTTGGCCGAATTGTTAAAAGCCGATCTTGAAGATGGAGATGAAGAGCAAGAAGAACTATACGAATCAGAAATCAATGAAAAACCAAATCAAATGGAACTATCCGAGGAGAATAACAAAGCCTCTGAGGATATAAAAATGGAGCTTGAAGAAAGTATGCTCGCAAATCTACAATCTTTAGGTAGCAATGAAAGTGTGAAAACAATTGCAAAGCTTCTTGAAAGTGAAAAGCTGAACAATGCCATAAAAAATATAGAATTCTATCAAGGAAAAGACGTTCAAAGTCATCGCAAAGAAATTTTAGGTCCGGTTGAGCAAGATCCGGAATACAAACTAATTGTAGAAGCTAATAATTTAACAGTAGAAATAGATAACGAAATAAACATTATTCATAAATACATTAGAGACAAATATTCAAAAAGATTTCCGGAGCTTGAGTCTCTGGTTCCTAATGCTTTGGACTACATTCGGACTGTACGTGAGCTAGGAAATAGTGTAGAAAACGCCAAAAATAATGAAATATTGCAGCAATTTTTGACAACTGCTACAATTATGATTGTGAGTGTAAGTGCTTCAACAACACATGGAACAAAACTATCCGAATTTGAATTAAATTTAATAAATGAAGCCTGTGATATATCAATAAAATTAGATGGAATAAAAACAAAAATATTTGACTATGTTGAGTCTAGGATGACTTTTATAGCGCCTAATCTTAGTATTATAGTCGGTGCACCAACTGCTGCTAAATTAATGGGCATTGCTGGAGGATTGACAAACCTTAGTAAAATGCCAGCGTGCAATGTTCTTCTTTTAGGACAACAGAAAAAAACTTTTTCTGGTTTTTCAACAAGTCAAATATTGCCTCATACAGGTTATATTTATTTTGCAGACATTGTTCAAAAAGTTCCCTCTGATTTGAGGAGAAAAGTTGCTCGCATAGTGGCTGGAAAGTGTACATTAGCAGCTAGAATAGACAGTTTTCACGAAAGTCGAGATGGCGTGCTTGGAAGTGAGCTTAGAGGCGAAGTTGATATGAGAATTGAAAAACTACAAGAGCCCCCACCAGTAAAGCAAATTAAGCCATTGGCAGCGCCGATAGAGCAAGCGAGGAAAAAGCGAGGCGGTCGACGAGCTAGAAAAATGAAAGAACGACTCGGCATTACTGAACTTAGAAAACAAGCGAATAGGATGACTTTTGGCGAAATAGAACAAGATGCTTATCAGGAAGATTTAAATTTTTCAAGTGGCCAAATTGGAAAAGACGGAAGTGGAAGAGTTCGTGCAGCTCAAGTTGATTCAAAAACAAAAGCTAGAATTAGTCAGAAATTACAAAAAACTATACAAAAGCAAAATCAATGGGGTGGTACGTCTACAGTTCGACGCAATATTGCCGGCACTGCTTCTAGCGTGGCATTTTCGACTCTTCAAGGTCTTGAAATAGTCAATCCAAATGCTGCTGAAAAAGAGACTAAAGGCACAGAAACTGCTAAATATTTTTCATCTTCAGGAGGTTTTACTAAAGTCAGTAGTGTTATTCCAAAATACTAGTTCAATTTATCACAAATAATTTTGTTTTTTTTTGTAATTAAATGAATTAATCTTTTCTTTTTTTTTTTTTTTTTAAAAAATAAAAATTTCAAATTTAAAAAAAAGTTTTGTAGAGTAATTTCTATTAATTTTAAATATTTCTTGCTAAATGTTGTCAAGTATTTTATCTATTTTTCTGCCTTATTTTGAATATCATCTTTTTGCTCTTAATTATCATTTAACGCTCTGTTTTTTAAGATGGCTCATTTAGCATCTAATGTTTTGGTCAATTTAATAGTTTGGAGCAAAGCTTACATTTAAGTTTAAAGGCTTGGAAACCTAATGAAGCAATCGCTTCTTTGCTACCATATAAGTGCTTTAAAAAACCAAGACCTGGTCTATATTGTATCCACAACCTAACCTAATGTTAAAAAACTTACATTAACTAGTTTTAAAATGAGCTTGGAAACAGGGTCAAGTCAAAATTTTGCAAAATAGCAAGTATAAATATGATACCATAACTCATGACCCTTCTAACTATCGTCCTTTCAGTATGACAAGTTGTCTTTCTAACCTACTAGAACGTAGTGTTCATATAATTAGAATATGTTTGTTTTTTTTGAGAAAATTAGCCTACTTATACAATCAGGATTTAGAAAACATAAGCCCATTGCTGATAATCTTTAATTTTTATCCAAAAAGTAGTGGAGTAAGTTAACTTAAAAAAAAGCTTTACTCAGATGGAGTTGACTGACTGATTTATAAGCTAATTAAAAAAATTCCTAAAAAAGAGATCAACAATGGCTTTTCAAATGGAAAAGGAAAATTTCGTCTGAAACGAATATTTAAAAAAAATCAAGAGAAAAAACTTATCTTGATATAAAATTATATGGTAAAAATTTACACAATGGAGTCGACTCCATTGCGTAATTGTTAGCTTTCAATTTCTTCATTTTATCCTGAACTATCAAATAGTTTGAAATATTTAACCATCACTCTTAATTTGAATCTTTTTGAATGAATTTTCTTTTATATTTGGAGCTCTTTTATTTATTTTTATTATTTTTATAAATATAAATTTTTATAATAATTGATTTTTTTTTCAAAATGTTTCAGTCACTTTAAAGTGTCATTTTTTCACGCTTTATTTATAAATTAAATCATGCTTATCTATTGAAAAATAAAGCTTCTTAAAATTTGGTAAGAATAACAAATTAACTTAACAAAATATTATATTAAAATTTTATTTATAATAAATGTTTGAGTTACATTTTATTCAAAAAATTTGAAATATTTCTTTGAGAAATGATTGGCAAAGTTTTTACCAGAAAATTAGCTACTAATGAGGATACTGGTGCTCAATCCACCATTGACCCAAAACCTGAGAATATGCTCAAGCGAAGTTTTAAGGAAGTTGAACTTCCCAAAACAAGATTTGGACCTAATTTATTCCGTATAACAGTCAGCTATTTTGCTATAATAGCCTTTGGAATAACCACGTTTTTTTTTGCCAAAAAAGAAATCGATCAACATAGACAAGAAAATTTAAAAATCAAACAACAAATAGCGGATGCAACTGAAAAATCCGTACAATATCCGAGTAGATTTGAATTAATAAAAGCCGAACGAGAAGCTGAAGCTCAAAAAAACCGCCAAAATAATTGAATAATAGGCAATTTTTCATTTAGAATAAAAATTATTTTATTAAATATTAATAAAAAATTAGTTAAAATTTTTTCTATTTAAATTAATCAAAAAAAAATTTTGCTTAAATTTGATAAAAATAATTTATTCAAAAAAATAAAAATTTTTAAAATATGCTAAGTCAAATTGAATCTCGCTCCAGAGCCAAATGCTTGAATTTTCTAGTTGGAGTAACAGGCAGTGTGGCAACCATTAAACTAGACGAGTTAATTAATGGCTTAATAAAGAAATTTATCGACATAAATATTTGCATCATAGCTACAAAAAATTCTCTTCATTTTGTTGATGATTTTATAAAATACAACCAAAAGTATCCTATTCTCCAGGATAGGCATAAATTACTAAAAGACTCCGAATCACATGAACCAGCAATATTTTCGTTCACTGACGAAGACGAGTGGTTAAGTTGGTCAAAGCGAAATGATCCAGTTCTTCACATTGAACTAAGAAAATGGGCTGATGTTTTTCTAATTGCACCTCTGGGCGCAAACAGTCTGGCAAAAATTAGCAATGGTATTTGTGATAACCTATTGACAAGTGTCATCCGAGCATGGGATATTCTGAATATAGACTCAAAACCAGTAATAATATGTCCAGCCATGAACACATTAATGTACACACATCCTCTTACTAAAAAACAGCTTAAAACTTTGGTAGATGAATTCGGCTTCATTTTAATAGACTCAATTGAAAAGATTTTAATGTGTGGCGACTCCGGAATAGGAGCTATGGCCAAAGTTGAAGACATAATTGAAAAAACTTTTACTATTTTGAAATCAAAAAATATTGTATAAGCCTTTTAATTTTTTTTTGAATAAAATTTTCAAACAACGTTCAAGGCTTTTTAAAGCATGTATAAAAGCAACTAGTTATTCAATTTTTTTCTTATTAGTAAGCCTCTTAGAAGATGTTTGGAACAGTGTGTCTACTAGCTTTGTTAATTGCAAGTGAATGTGCGAGCTTATTGCCAAATCATAGCATATCAAAGCCGAGAACTATTAAAGTAGAATTTAGAATGATGAATGATGCAAATGGTGGCTTAAAACTTTTGCCAATCAATGTAGAAAGTAATGATAATAAGGAATTTAATGAAAGCAATTTGCAATTTTTACCTAGCAATGTTGAACTTCCAGAAAGATTTGAATCAGTCAATCAAATAGAGGATGATGCACCGAGTAATACAATAGTTCAATCTAGTGATGATATTAAGCACAAAACTCTAATAGATCGCTCAAAAGATAAATCAGAAAAGTCATATATGGTGCCAGATATTGAAATATATGAGTAGAGTTAAATAATTTTAAATCTAAACAATAAAATAGCGAATTTTTTTAACAATTGTTAAATTATATCAAAAAAAAAATAAATTTTTTTTAAATTAGACATTTTTACTTAATCATAAATATCAATAGGAGCATATTTTTTTATTTATTTGACATTAATCATGAAAACTGTAAAAAAATTAAATTCTCAAAATTTACGCATCTTATTCATAAATTAAGATCATTTTTTTTAATCAAAAAAATGGAAATAATTATGTTTTGATTAAAATTTTATAAATAATTGTAAGCTTATAATTGAAAAAATCAATGCTGATTTTTTTTAGAGAAAAAACTTAAATTTACTTTAAATTAAAATTTAATGGTTGGATAATTTAGAGAAAAAAAATTGAGAAAGGCGAGCATAATAATTTATTTTTTAATTAAAACTCTAAATTTTTTTAATCTAGTAAAATTGGAGGGACATAATCATTTTTTAAAAAAATAAAGATTCTCTGGATAAGCATGGTCTCTGAATAAACTATGCTTAAATTTTTTTTTCGTTTTGACTTTCTTGTGCATCACGTCTACAATTAGTGTTGAAAACATGACGAAAAACAAATGCTAAAAAATCTCTTCTTGCTTTCTTAGAAACAAGCATCAGCTCTAGAGAATAGTCCACAAACCAAAAGATTGATTTCAGACAAATTTTCAACGGTTGGAAAATGGTCATAGATAAAAACCTCTAATGAAAAATATGAGTGTTGAAGATTTTTTATAATTTAGGCATAAAAATCAAAGGTTTCAAGTCAAATGAATCTATATTTTATTTCTTTTGTAAAATTATTTCAAGTTTATTTTTGATTTTGAAAAGTTTTAAAAAAAAATTCTAAGTCAATTTTAAAATAATTAAAAAAATTTAATAAAAAAAAAAACAACATAAATTTCCAACTAGAAAAAAAAATAAATAAAATATTCAAATTTTTCAAATTAAAATAAAAAGCAGCAAAATTTTTCACTTAATTCTTCAAACTACTTTTGATTACAAGTGCTTCAACCAATAGACTTTTAATGTAGCTAATTTCATTCTGTGTATCTGTCACTTTTTGTTTCATTTCCTTTATTTTATTAGCATACTCTTCGCATTCTGTAAACAATTGATCTTTTTCTTTAAGTTTTTTGTTTCTGTATCTAATAGCCGCAGCTTTATTGGACTCTTTTTTGTCAATTACTCGGACTCGAGTTTTTCTAATTTTGGGCTTTTCAAAACTAGACTCGTCACTTAGAGAACTTGCGGGACTTGGTAACATGGAAATGTTATCCTCGTTGGCCGAGTCCACTGAGCTTATGTTTCCATAAGTCACTTCATTTGAGGGGCTATTTAGCTGCTCGATGGGCGAAAGAACATCGCTATTTTGGTAAAATTCAATATTTAAAAAATCTGGATCTGTTACTTGAAAATCAAGGCTGTTAATGAAATCAGCCTGTTGGTAGTTGGTCTCTTGAGCTAATACAAAAGATAGCTTTGTCGAGCTGTCTGGTGAAACTATTGCTTGCTGGTTAAAATTTGAAAAATTAGATAGTTCAGTTTGATATACAGATGAATCAATTGTCTCAATGAGACTAAAATCTAGATCGGTAAAATCCAGATTTAGATCTTCCCCAATCAGGGACATCTGTGCTCCAAAATCGTTCAACAAACTCATTGTTTAATTTTTTCAATGGAATCGATTTGGTCACTGCAGATTTGTGTATTTTTACTGAGACTGGTTTATAGGGGCTTATGTATTTTTTGCTTTGGATCAATGATTGGTGAGCCATTTTCGGCACCGTTTCAATGCGGACACGCATTTTGAAATAATAAAATAAAATTTTAGAAATTTAAGCTAAGCAAACTTTAAACTGGTTTGCTTTTAGTTGCAATTGTTTTAGAATTGCAAGTGTTTTTTGTTGGCTAGTTTTGTTGAATTGTTACAGCTCCATTTCGAGATGTACCAATACCAATTTGCTTAAAGAGATTAGAAAAGCTCACTTGTAGAAATCTAAAATTAGAATTTCGCAATTATTTTCTTTTCTAAAAAAAAAAATTATGTTTATATATTTGTTTGAAAAAATGATGATTTAAACTAAATTTTTTTGAATTTATAGGTAATTTATTGAGGTGGAATAATCATAGCAATGTGCGTGTACTTTTATATGCAAAAATTTATTATAAAATATACAACAAAATTATAAAAAGAGATGTTAAGCAATTTAAAAAATTTTTGGGCCTTTAGAATATAAAATAAAGAAAAAAATGTCATTATTGACTCAATATGGTGGGGAAAACTAACTTGGAGAAAAATTATGATTGGTATTTGTTTGTTGTGTTTATAATATTAAGCTATTTATGCTTCAAAGAAGGGGCTTTAGAAAAACATAGAAGAAAAATAAAGTATTTGTTTTCACTGAGTGCTGCAGTTAATGATTATTTTTTATCTAAGCTATGTCTTAAGAAAAGTCTTTTGAATATAATTAAAGAATAATTAAATATAAATTAAACAAAAAAATAATGGCGTAAATTGTTTATTATGTTTCACCTGGCAACTCCTACCTTTTAAATGTAAGCATTTAGATCGCTAAAAATCATTTTTTTGAACAAACATCTGAAGGTATATTTGATTTATTTTCACAATATATTTAATTGAAACTTAACAAAAATTTACCTTATGTTTAATTTCACTTTAAAATAAAAATAAAATCATTAAATATCTAAAATAACATTTTTATTTGTAATTTAACAAAATAACTTATATTGGTCTTCATTTAATTATGCTTCTTTTTATTTAAAAAAAATAAATAACAATAAAACCCGAAATTCGGATTTTCTCCCTAGGTTACGTACCATTGATTCGATGTTATAGAGACCTTAATTCATTGAGCATGTTCTTGAACCAGAAATTTAGGTTTTAATGCCGAGTTAATAAATAAAAATTGAAAATTAGGTAATGGTTAAAATCCAAACACTAATATTAATTTGACATGTTGATTTTAACAAGTTTTATTTTAAAAAATATTATTTTACTTGTATAATATTGACCTTGATTAATTTGACAATTATAATTCACCAATTGATTGATTTGACAAAAATAAAGATAAAATTAAATTCTTTAAATTTTTTTATTTTTTTAGTAATAAATTTCAAATAATTTTGTCGCATTAGAAATTAAAATTTTTATTTTAATTTTTTTTTATTTATTAAAAATTAATTAAAAATGTTTTTGAATAAATTTTTAAGCTTAATTTTAATCCCTTCTCTTAACACTCAAAAACAGGAGGGATTTTTTTGACCCTTTTTGGTACTTCTTTTGCTTGTTGTTCCAAAAATTTAATCTTTTTTGAAAAATTTTTTTGTTTCCATCAAAGCTAAAATCAAAAAAATATTATAAACATAAATTTTTATTAAAAAATAATTTTATTTTCATGCTAAAAAATAGTATACGTTAAACCCGGATAGGGGTTTTTTGGAACCTCCATAAATATTGTCATTTTTTTTGTATAATAAACTAAAGCCACGGCTAATTTTGCTTCAAACTTTACTTAATTTCAATTAATTCCTATAATTAAAAATAAATTTTTGAACCATGTCACGAAGAAAAGCTGCTATAGAAGCTCTTGAACTTCTTAGAAATGCCAAAGATACTCAATCAGAAGTCTTTGTTAATGGGAATAAGGATGACATTGATGATTATTTTGCATGGCTCGCCAAATATGGAATAGGTATATAGAAAATTCTCAAGCTTGTTGACTGTTACAAGCAAAAAATCGGTGTTCTTTTATTCAATATAAGCCGAAAAGGCCTGATAAAGTTGGGATTAAGATTTGAATGTTGACTAATGTTGAGACAAAATTTTTTAGTTATTTAAAATTAATTTAGGCGAAGCTTTGGTCGGTTGGAATGGAGACTTAGTCCTTCCTTTCAGCCATATGATAGATGTTGAGACAAAATACATCCTATTTAATATTTTGTATAGTTTTGGTAATTTATGCTCGTTTAAAGGCATAAATTATGTATGGTCAGACCGCCAATTTAGCCGTCTGTCTAGACGTTTTTTCTCGCAGTCAAAAAAGTTTTTAATCTAACTTAAACGGAATAAATTTAAGAAATTTAATAAGAAAAATAATTAAATGACTCTGGTGATCTAACTTTTTCACCAAACTATTTGAGTATTTTTTACCAACTCAAAACTGAATATTTTTTTACATTAAACCACTATAAATCAAAGCACTAATTCAACGTTTATAAACGTTAATCAGATTTCTTGAATTTTAAATTAATAATTAAATGATAAATTTTTAAAATATTTTATTCAAATTTTAATTTAAAAACAGGTGGTTTTCCAATTTAATTTCAAAAGTATAAATAAATCAAATTTAACTTAAATTAAAAATTTTATTCGAATAAATTGAATATTTAATTGTCTTTTCAAATTTTTTAAGAATTCAAGTTTCAATTTGTGTGAAAAAAACTAATTCGATTTCATCGCTATTTTTAAAGCTTTCATTTATCAACTTTACCGCTTCACACATAGAAGATTTAAAAAATTAAAGGAGTAATAAATACTCCTTTTTTTAATACTTGCGCTTATTACTTTGATGTACAACATATGTTTAATATAAATTAATAAAATGAATATGTATTACAGAAAGTTAAGGTTAATCATCCTAAAAAAATTATTCAGTTTTTCCTATAAAAAAAATCAATGTAATTTCTTAATTGAGAGTAAACTTTTTTACTTAGTAACACTAGTGCAAATTTCTTTCTTTCTTTTTTTTTAATTTAACTCAAATGTAATGTATTTTTTGTATTTTTGTCTATGGGGCTTTAAACTTCTTCTTCTTCTTCTATCTTCTTCTCCCAGTGGAGCATAAGGCGTCCACACGTCCCCTCCATTCTACCCTATTCTTTGCGACAATTTCTGCTTGTCCCCATGTGAGTTT
>VANL01001231.1:0-15793 GCA_006352455.1 Brachionus sp. 'Tiscar' | reverse complement strand
ACTTTATTTTATTTTGATTTTTTTTTAATCTGAAGGAGCCTTAGCTCGATACAGATATACAAATAAATAAATAATAAATAAAGTTCATTTTGAATTTTATTCAATAATTTGTAAAAAAAGTCCATCTCTCCCCATTTTATCAAAAGCCTTGCATTGAAACAGTGCATCTTACTCAATAGAAGTTTTTAAAATATTATGGCTAATGAAGTCGATACTGAGATTAGTCGATAATCACTAGAGTTCTGAACTTAAAATCCTCCTTTGTAAAGTCTCAAATGAGCTATTCTAATCGACAACTGTATTTCTGTAACATTTTCAATTTCTCTTTCAATTTCTAATGTCACTTTTTTATGAAAACTTTTTTAAATTTTAAATACCAATGGCAAAGGATTTTTATTTCTCAAAGCCAATTTCTTAAATATTAAATTAAACTATTGAAAAAAAAAAAGAAAGTTATTGTCTTATTAAGTCATTACTAAACAAGTTTCGATTTGAATACTTTTTTTTTATTTCATTTTTTTCTTGACAAAATATTATATTAATAAATTTAAAATAAAAATAAAACAATCGGTTAAATATATTTATATTATTTAATTAAATTAAATTATTAGCATTTAGTATATAAAAAAAATAGTTCAATTTTAGATTTTAATGCAAACGAGAGAGTTCCTCGACTAGTTTATTAAAATAGCTGACTGTTATTTCTTCTCCATTGTGTCCAAGAGTTTGGTCATCTAATTTCAAATCTTTTATCAAATTCTCCTGCTCGCTGGACGAAAGCTCCAGAAAGCATTCGATCAAATCACCATCAATAAAATTTTTATACTCTTCAATTCTTCTCTCAGACTCGAAATTTCTCCACTTGGCATACTCAATACGTCCAGCTGTTATCAAATGCTTACTCAATTTGGTCTGCAGTTCGTTCAAAATCTTGAACAAAATGGGTGAAAGCTGGCAAAACAATATAATCGAACCACTGACCGTGCCGGCCATCATGCTATTTTGAACATGTTGATTTATTATTAGCTCATTTGATTCTTGCTGCATTCCCAATAAACCATGCTTGAATACATTAATCTGCTCGCCAATATGCATACATCCATTATTTTTCAACATTTTACGCTCTTCTTCATTTGTTTGACCGCTTGAAAATATAATTTATTTAAATTATTATTAATTTTTTTTTTTTTTCAAATTTTGTCTACCTATCCTTTCTAAGTGTAATTATGTTACTAAAACAATCGCACATCATAAAATTGTCATCATCCACTATTTGCACACTGCTTAGCCAAATAGGCGTATAGTCTTTGGTAACTAATTCTAAATGATTGCTGTCGTTTCTATAGGTTAGAATGGCGCAGCTTTTCATTATATCACCAGTGATTATAAACTCATGCTTGCATTGCAAATGAGTGATGAACACATTGTCTGAATAGCTAGCCAGTTGCTCTAATTGTCCATTCTTGAATTCGTACATTTTTAGCTGATTGCTTATTCCGACCAATAGTTTGTTATTGTAAATATCCATGCAATAGGGAGCGCCCTTGGTGCTCAATTCAGTGATGTAGCTCAATTTGTTGTCTGACAATTTGAATACCACCAGCCGACCTTGCTTCGGCTCTGGCTCATCTTCGTTCATCTGCGCACATCCAACAACATAATAGCTCTCGTCGAATTTAATTGATATTATCGAGAGAGCAAATTCATTAGCTTGAAGTTGTACCGAATACAAGCATTCAAATGTATTCTGGTCGAGTATTAAAAACGAATTTATATTCTGTATGTCAATGAATCCAGCTGATAAGTCTGTCGATTTGGAACATGTCTCACTTTTCAAAGGAACCAATGCGCCATGCTTAGCAATCAATTGATTGGCACACAATGTACTAGCACTCTGATTTACACACTCTAGTCTGCTTGTTATTAAACCGAATGTTTTTGTTTCGGCCTGATAGCATATGCGCCTAACTGTTTCGTTCAAATAAAGCGATCTGATATGCAGTTTTTGTATGTTGTCCATGGTGCCGATTCTCATCGTTCCACTGCTTAGCAAAATCAAGCATTCTGGATACAATTTTGAGTTAAATTGACACATGTAATCCACTTGTTTTAAATTAACACTTGAATAGACCAATTTTTGATTGACTGATGAGATTACTGACGGCCTGTCTGAACAAGCAAAAATGTTTTTGGAATTATTGGATGAGAATTTTTTCAGAATTGTCGGCTGTGTGCCCAAGACAACTTTGCGTCTTTCATTCAAGCCAATGGCGCTATTTATCACATAGCTTATTACTGAGCCATCGCCAAATGAACAAAATAAGTAAGCTATATCATCCAAATAGTCGATTAGTATAGATCTAGGTATTACATCACAATTGACATTTTCGGTTAGGATCAGGCCTAAATTTGGCAGACTTAAAAGTCTAATTGAAAAGTCACCCCATAGACCAACAGCACAAAGATTAAAATTTTTCTTTTCTTCACACAAATCGAGACATGCCACTTCGTTTTCCAGGCTAAGCGAACTAACTAGACTAAATTGATTTGATTCAATTGTAAAATAGAAGAGCACATTTCGACAAGCTACCAGAATTTCGTTTTGATTAGCCGATGCAACGCTTATGTTGCCCAAATTCGAGCGCCACTCATGTACTAATCTATTCTTTGTTTTATTTATTTCAATTAAGCGTATGCTTGATGTAGTTATTTGCAAAATGAGATCACGTGACACATTTAAAGCGTACAATGTTTGATTTGAAAGATCAAAGTTATCCAATTCGACGTCCTCGAATTCTTCGCCTTCAAAGCTCAATATCTTGGTATAGTCGAAAAAAGAAACTAGCAAATGATCGTCCAGACTGTCATTTAGTCTTAGTGGCCATATGGCCTTCACACCTGGCAAATCTATTATGGCGTTCTCGTTAATTCCAATGCCCGATTTTATGATCCTAAGAGAGCCGTTCTTATGACCACCGGAGCATGTAATTATTTGACCTTGACCTTGTTTTTCAATGTCGACAACAATCATGTCCAAAATGGGACCTAAATTGGTATAGGTTTCGAGAATGTTCACATAGCTGCCATTCTCGTTCGGAGAGTCGACCAGTTTCAGTAGTTGTGAATCTCCCAGCTTTGAGCCTATGAATACAACCCCGTTGTCTATGTATGTTATATTATCGGCTATTGATGTTTCGCCTAATAGTTCAAAGCGTATATCACTTATTTTCGAATAGCTTGATGTATCGTCACTTATCAGTATCATTAAATACAACTGACCCATTGAATTTGACAACAAATATCGCTGACCGTTCGAATCAATCATAGCATAATTTGTTATTTCCCCATTCTAAATAAAATTTAAAAAAAAAAAAGTTAAATTATTCTTGTAAATTTAATTAATTAAGATAATTTTTTTTTAATTAAAGCATTTTCAATTCTTTATCAAAAAAGCAAATTATTTTTAAAGTTAAATAAAAAATTTAAAAATGAATGCCAAATATGCCAGCTAAAGAGCGAGAAAACAGCTGCTCAAACATCAACGAACAGAAATACAGACCGTCTGACAACTGAGACCGGTCATGATTGCCAGTCGAAGACCAGCACCATTAACATACCGAAGCTATATCTATTTTGAAAATAAAAATACATCAAGCAAACAAAGAGAGCTCATTGTCACCAGGAAAAATCAAAATTTTTACTAAAAAAAAATTAGCAAAGCAGGGGGAAGCTTCAAAGGACGAGGATAAAATACTAAGATTTTGCTTCAACTTAAAATAAATTTTTTTTTTGGATAACTTAATTTTGAAATATAAAAATTTAATTTCAAAAATAAGAATCATTTGTTTGAGAATTGGAATGGGAAAAAATAAAAAAATAATAATTTTTGCTATAGAGCACTTTCTGAAAAATGAATCATCTATTACAAATTTTTCATCACTTTTGTTGGAAATTTTTTAAGATTAATTGTTTTCATTATCAATACTTAGACGCGCTTTTGGAAAAATTATGAATAAATTAAAAAAAATATTAAATTTTTTTTAGCTTTAAGTGCTGCTATAAAAATAAAGATTTTTTTTTGAAGCTCTGCTTTTCTATTTGAATTTCTATTATAAACGCTACGTTTTTAATATGTATCGACTATGTGACCCATAGGACTTTTAAAATAAAAAATTTAACATTGTGAGGTCTATGTTAGACCATGCACCAAATATCCTACTTATGGTATTATAGCAAGTGTCGCTAAACAAGGGGATACGGTATTTATTATTTAAAAATTTAAAAATTTTTGAAATTTTTAAATGTGATTAATAGTTTATAAAATTAATATTTAATAATAAAATAATAAATTTTCAAAGTTCATTATCAAGTTTCACTACTATAATATTTGCATTAAATTCCATAGTATCAATCAATAATGATTATGGAAAGTTTACTAAGCTCATTAATAGTTTTAAAGTATAAAATTTCATTTTTGCGTGTGATGTCAGCGTGATAGTCTCACTAATTTCCAAACACTTCCTACAAAATCATGTGAACAAGGTATCAGAGGTCGAAATTACAAACTATTCCAGAGTCAATATGAGTTGAAGATGCGCAATAGCCGGGTCTAAAAAGCCCGACCAATGATGTAACTATTTTTTTGAAGTTCTCTTTTTTTTGCTATTCGATTATCAATACTGTAAAGATTACCAATTTTTTATTAATTAATTTAAAATCTTTTTATTAATTCTTTAATTAAAGAAAAAACAATAGCTTAAGTAAATTTCTTATTAAAAAATATTTGGATCTGATTTAATACACATCTAATGTTCATTTGTATTCGCAAATTTTATGAAAAAGGAAATATGTTAAAAAATAAAAATTTTATTTACATTTAAGAAAGAAGGTGACTTGATGACTGTTCCATTCGAGTTAACATTGAAATAATGGACTGATTGTGAACCTATCACGAGAAATCCACCGTATGGCTCTGGAACTAGAGAAAAATAATCATTAAATGTTATTTACAAATTGAATTTCATTCACCAGATATTAGAAAAGCTTGATTTTCATTTATTTCCTTTTTCCACACGTAATTATTAACTTCTTTACAATTTTGATCAAGAGCATAAACTTTAGCAGTTAATTTGTTGCTTGGCTCTTTGCAAATCAATGCTAAATTTGAATAGTCTGAGTCGTTTTTTAGAAAAATTAAATCAATAACATTTAAATCGCTCATTCTTAAATTAATTATGACTTTTTTTGTTAAATTAATGTTTAAATTTATATCTACCTTAAATTAGATAAACTTAATTGCTTGTGTTCTGAATTTAGGTTTAAGGTTTTGAGTATTCCATCGTAGCATTTAATGGCCACAAGATTTCTTGACTCATCTAACACAGTTATCATGTGAGTGGCCGATTGCCGAGGTATGGTATCTTTAACACTTCCCTGTGACTTGGTAATCACCTCCAGAAATCCGTTCGCGTTTAAATCGAAGCTAAGTATCATTACGTCATACTTGGCCGTAATTACAAGTAAATTGTCTTTTTTGTCATGTTTGCTTCTGTATATATTCAAAGTTTCTACCACACCCCAAATAGCGATTTGCTTTAAAAATTTTAATCCTTCTGATGTAACCTTATAAATTTCAATAAGAGAATTTTTACAAATAATCAAGTTCAAATCATTAGATGAAGTTATACGACCTTTGTATGTTAATATAATTTTTTTTTTATTGTTTATTTAAAGTTTGCTTAATTACCGATCATACTGTGGGTGACAGCAGTCGACTTTTGTGCCGACACCATATACATTGCACTCATTTTTGGTATTTAAGTTTAGATTTATTATTTAAAAGTATTTTTAAGCTAGATGAAAATTCAAATTTATTTGGTGCTGTTATATTTGCACTTTATTTGGTAGAATTAAATAAACATTTCTTAACATTAGCTCAACTCAAAGGAAGCTAAACTTTTTTCAAAATTTCTAAAATAAAATAAAATACACACTTATTAAGTGTTTATTTTATTAAAAAAATTCTTCTGGAATTTTTTTGTCAAAGTAAGATACAATATGCTTGGTCTTATTTTTCCAAGCTGAAAAAATACATTGCCTTTATATTCAATCTTAAATTACAAAAAAATAACTAATAATTTTTTTTTCATTTGCTAAATATTTTTTCTTGACTTTAGTTAAAAAATTTAAAAGTTAATTTGAAACAATAATTAGCTTTTTCATTAAAATGGAATATCCTAGGTATATTGAATTTCAAAAACAATTAAAACAAAAATTCTTCCTTTTTTGATAGATTAAAATTTACTAAAATGAAATATATTTAAAAAAATACTGCAGCTTAATGCAGTAAACCAAGTTGCAGTATTTTTTTAAATATATTTCATTTTAGTAAATTTCACAATACCCATTTCCTAGAGTTCATGAATGACCGATACCTAAAGCTCATCCTGTCCAAAAAAAAACTTCGAAAGCTAGCTAAATGTATTCTGTAAAACATTTTGTCCTCATCAAAACTGACTCCATTGAATTTTATATTGAATTTCTACTTATTGCTCTTTTTGTTTGATGATTTTAATTAAATAAAAACTACTCATTTTTAAAGAGAATTCGACAGGTGTGAGCGTCCTTTATAGCGTAGCTTAAGTTTTAAAGCTTAATACATTTTGTATGTCTTATATAACTTAATTTTTCTATGAACCAGAAAGAGCTAAGTGTTTTTTTGTTAACCTTTAGTTAATTCAGGGTTTTGTTTATTAAAATAAAATAAATAAAATTAAAAAATTAAATTTAAATTTTACAAGTAAACTGAAAAAAGATTCAGTTTCTAATTTTTGAAAAAATTTAAGAAAAATGCTTTTAGTTCATATTCAAAAATTTCGAATAAGTTCTGTACCAGTAGAGAAAAAGCAATATGAATAATAAATAATAAATAATATGATGTGAGAATGCACAGGGAGAGTTTTGATGCCAAATTGAGAAATGATTTTTCAAGTGCAGTGATATCCAGACATGTTTTCTTTTTAAACAGAGTGGTCCAACAATGGAATATGTTGCTCGACTGTGTTGTAAAATCCAAATCCACGCAAGACAAAAGGCTTTTGATAATTTTTGAGTTAAAAAATTTATAGTAGAAGAATATTTTCAAATTAAAACTGATCGTTTGTTTGTCCAAATGTTGTTGAAAATCCAAAATTTACTTTTGTAATCAACTGTTTGAAGCTAATTTATATCTTTTTTTAAGGGCGCCATGCACTTTATTTTGATGTGTTTCTTATTTAACTATTTTATAGAATTATTTAAGTGAGTACAAATCTTTTGCTAACTGCCTTAAAAAAATGCATCGTCAAGTATTTTGACTAGTGTTGGATACCGCGTGTTTTGATGGGGACAAAGGAAAAATTATTTTTTTCATATTAAAAATTTTTTAAAGGTTTGTTTACACACTCGACCATCAAAACAGTCAACACCATTTTTTGCCGCCACTCACTGTACCCAACACTAATTTTAGCATTTGCTAAATATTTCAATAATTTTTGATTAACAAATGTTAGAACCCAAGTCTTGAAATGTCTCTATATATTATTTAGAGCTGCACGTTCTAACATTAACAGCAGATGGAATACATATTCTAACTCCTATTTAAATCTCTACATTATTGTTAAAATTTTGGATTTCAATAAATAAACTTTTAACTAAATCAAATTGTTTTATTTATTTCTTGGCTTAAATCCCTAAAGTCCAAAAACGAGACTTTATACAAAGAATCTCTTTCTAAAATATGTTGTAATTATTTTCACGTCTAAAGTTAAACAGTGTAACAGCAGTATGTTGTATATAAAAATATGTGCCTTAAAAAAGTAAGAGTTTTATTAAATTCTAGTTAACTGACTTGACTTGACTCTGACTTGTGAATAAAAAAAAAGCCATATGAAACAACTGATTTAAGTCTACTAAAAATGACAGCAGACCGAAGGCAAAGAGTCGCATTATTTAAGGCCTTTGAAGTGAAGAAAAATGCAGAAAGACCAATGATTACTTGGAGAAGAAGATTTGAAAATTTATTTAATTTACTGCATCTTATGTAATTTTAAGTAAAAAAATTGATTTAATTTTTCAAAGCAAAAAGTCTTTTTTTTTTAATCATTTTAATTTTTCTTGCCAAATTTAGTGTATTTTTTTATCAAATAAAAAAAAAACAAAAAAAATAATTAATTTATTTTATTTGAACAAAATCAATTTAATTCTAATAAATTAAATGTCAATTTAATTATCAAAAATAAATAGAAAGAGAGAATAAATTGGTGAGATTGAGACAGCAAATATGTGACAAGATTATTGAATATTTGGCAAGCAAAATGCCTAAGCCGCTTGGTTAGACAAAGCAATATTCGATTATGCTTTATGACGAGTTTATTAGGCTTAAACGTGTGCGATAAATAGGCCGACGGTCAATTTTCAAATAAAGTTAGCGAATTTAATCCATTTTTGATCAAAGTTTAAGCTTAAAATCCATCAAATTTCTAATCAATGGATTTAGACGACATCAATACTAACAAAGCTATAAAACCAATGGTAAATATTCAAACAGGAAACCTAAAACTAAACGATACAAGCCAAACAAGACAAACAGAAAGTCTAAAAAAGAGAATAGAACCTGATCGTTTGTTTGTCCAATTGATTAATTGACTCATTAAAATAAAATTAACCCCAATTTATTTTCTAAACTTGATTTTTCTTTAATTTTGACGATTAGCTTAATTTTTTTTTAAACATAGTCATCTTTTTTTTATTTATAAATTAGCCCGCAATACCTCAATTCGTCTAATAGATAAAAAAATTAAAACATTAACCCCAAAATGAAAGCATTATTTTTTCAGCTAATTTTGGCAGTTGGCATCAAACTGACTCTTCAAATGACAGAGGGTAGTAAAAAAAAAATTTTCAACAAAAAATATTTATTTATTTATTTTTTGTTAATTTAAAGAGGAAATAGCTGAACGCTCGCTATTTCCGACTTCTGTTAGACTGCCAGTGCTAAGACTTCCGTGCAAGCGCTTCAGCTGTAGATTTGGAAATTGTGAAAATTTAATAGTAAACAACGAGTTGAACTTCTCTTGTCATTGTGTGCGCGGAGTTGCTGGTCAAAACTGTGATCAGCTTGACATAGAGCGGTTGCCGTGCTCGAGCAACCCGTGCTATGGCGGGGCCAAGTGCTACAACTATATGGATGACTACTACTGTGAATGTCCCTCAGGACGCATGGGCAAAAATTGCAATTCTTCTTCGCCCAGCGCCACTGATCCTTGTCAAGCCAACCCGTGCGGATCAAGTGGCATTTGCTTTACCGCAAGTAAATGAACAAAAAAATTAAAATAAAAAAAAAATTAATCATTTTAAGCTAATGGCTATTGGTGTTTTTGCAATGATGGCAAACATGGGTTCAGCTGCAATAGCATGGACGACCAGAAGACAGAGACGTCTATATGTTCGCCTGGCAGTTGTCTTAACAATGGTCGATGCATACCAATGAACAATTCTATAATTTGTGCTTGTGATGTCGGCTTCTATGGGCCTAGATGCGAGTTCAAATTAACCGGAGCCAAGACAGAACCCTGTTTGACTAATGTATGCCAAAATGATGGAATTTGTTCTATAACTGCAGGAAGAGGTATTTTATTTCAGCTTAGCTATTAAATTCAAAAATATAAATCATATTTTATTTTTAAAAGTTAATTGTAAATGCAATATGGGTTTTACTGGCAAATATTGTGAATCAAAAATGAAAGTTTTAAGCAAGAAAAAACAAAATTGATATTTTTTTTTCATTATATTAAATTTTTTGTAACATAGGCATTTTAGCTTCTTTTTTTTTTTCTTTTGTTTTGTTCTTTATTTTTTGACAGGATTTTTGTTCAGTGTAAACATTTGGTTCTAATAAATTTTTTTTTTTTCTATTAAAATTAAGAAAGCTATTTTTGAATAGAGCACGTTGTCGTAAAGAAGAAAAATAAAAAAATTTGCTCTAATTTAAGATCAGTTATTGTTTTACGAATGGATTAAGTTTTAATTTCAAAGAACAAAAATAATAGAGAAAATAAATTTTAGTGAAAAATGAATGTTTTTCTTGAAATTTTTTGATTTAATAAAAATTCATTCTAATAGAACAAATAGACCGCTTTTGTTTTAAACATTTTTATTAACTAATTTGACACTGGTTCTTAATAAATAAAGACTTAAATTGAATAAAAATATAAACAACTATGTTTTAACAGTTTTCTAATTTTTATTTTATTAAACAAAGAGTTATATTTATCTCTTAGTTAAAGAGAAAAAAATTAAGTCATTTTTAAATGACAATTGACAAATAGCTGTTGTTTCAAGAATTAAAATATAATAAAACTTTTAAATATGTCACCGGTTTGATAAAAATACAATTTATATATTTTTAAAAGCTTTGTTTAATTAATTGAAAGTTCTCTTTTTGATTCATTGAATATTGTTTATACCTAGAAGTTAGTGCATACTTATTGTCATTTGATTCCAAAAAGTACTCCTTTGAAAAATATACCCAGTTTAAAAATAATTTTTAGTTTTTTTTTATTTAACTTTATTTTTTTAAATTAAAAGGTTTTATTTGTATTTTTTTTGTAGAATTAGATTTTTAAATTACATAAAAATGATCATGTGGCATTGGTAGATTTTTTGCACAACAAGTAGAATAAATACAATTTATTAACAAAATTTTTTTCAAATCCATTTAAAATTTTATAAACTTGAATTAAATCTCCCTTTGAACAACGATTTTCAGGACTCATAAGATTTATGTATTTCAGTATGTCTTGATTAGGTTTAGTACTAGTGGGATCAATCATTTTTGTCGTTCTTCTTTGTACCTTTTCAAAGATTTTAATGCCTGATTTTTGAAAAGGGACTTCAGATTCCTACTGCATACACTGCATACAGTTAAGATTTGTTTAGTTTTTAAAGTCACAGACACAGAATCTAGCCTTTATATATTGATAATTTAATAAATGAAATGAAATTAAAGGTATTGTGAATTTCAAAAAATAAAAAGAACAAAAATTTTTCGTTTTTTGATAAATCAAAATTTACTAAAATAAAATACATCTAAAAAAACTTAAATAAAAGACAAAAATTAAAACATCAAAGAGATTGGCATTGTAAAATTTGAAATAAAAAACAAAATCAAAATATCAAAAATGCCAAAGCTTAAACTATGAAGGAGCAGAACATGTACATCCTTTGTATCATTAGTATATTGATGGATGAGGATGTACCAGTTACTAGAATTTATAGAAAATGTTTTGGTCGGTCAAAATTAAATCTCTGGTGCTTTTTATATTTTGTACTAAAATTCATAAAGTTCTGAATTTTTCAGATGCGTTGCAGACTTTTCCAGAATCAATAGACTAATGATGGAGGATGTCCCAGGTGCTACAATTTACAGTACATGTTTATAATTTAAGCTTTGACATTTTTGATGTTTTCTTTTTGTTATTTATTTCAAAATTTCACTATGCTGATCTAAATTTATTATTGATTTTTTCCCCAAAAAAAAAAGGAAATAAAGTTTTTATTTTAGGTAAAAAAGGTGCAACAAAGTTTTTTGCATTAAGTTGCAGCATTTTTTTAGATGTTTTTTATTTTAGTAAATTTTGATTTATCAAAAAGTGAAATTTTTTTTTTCTTTTTATTTTTGAAATTCACAATTTCTTGTGTAACCTTTTCTTTTTAATTTTTATTCCATTAAACATGGATAGACAATGAGATTTAGATATTAAAAAAACGTTTTCTTTTCTGTACTTTTTGTACTTTATCAGTATTTTTTAAATTGAAATAAAAAATTTAGGGATTCGGGTATGTTAAAGATAAGAGAAATTTTAGTTCAAATTAATATTAATAATTAAAATTTTAATTTTTTGTTATCTTTATTTTTAATATGAGAAAGTACAAAAAGAATAAGGGCCAAATAAAATAACATTTAGAAAAAGTACAGTAAGTATAAAAAGGAACAGGGCCAAATAAATTAAATTTTAGAAAAAGTATAAAAAGTACAGAAAGTAGCTGGCCAAACAAAATAATATTTAGAAAAAGTACAAAAAGTGCAGAAAGGATTAACTTTTAAATATTTTCATTGTCTATACCTCCCATGAAAATAAGTATATTTTGCAACAAAAATAAATTTATTTTAATATTGGTTGATTTTAGAAATCTGATTGCAAAAAAAAAATTTTAAAAAATGATCAAATTTATTTAACCTAATACAAATAAAAAATATAAAAATAAAGATAAAAAACTCTTCCGGTATTTGAGTGTTAAATTCAGAGGTAAATTGTAATAAAAAGCTCTTAGCTAATTTATAAATTGCTTCTTTTGAAAAATAACATAAAAGCGTAGAGCATTAAAAAAATAAAAATCACTCTGACTTGAAAATAATAAAAATCATTCAACAACCAGGTATTTTGTCAATTTTTTGTCCAAGAAAAAATTCAATACACTCTCACTGTAACACAAAACTATTTAGTAAATCCAAAGTCCAAGTCTATTTATTTTAAAATAAATATTAAAAATTGTTTTAATTTGTCACTAATGTGCTATATTTGTCCTGTTGTTAGCAAATAAATTAAAGATTTATTTTTAAATGTATAAAAGAAAAATAAAATGCTTGAAAAAAAAAAAAAATTTTTTTTATTCTTTCCAAAAAAAATGTAACTCTTAAAAAAAATTTTTTTTTTATTCTTTCCAAAAAAAAATTTAACTCTTAAAAAAAAAATTTTTTTTATTCTTTCCAAAAAAAATGTAACTCTTAAAAAAAAAAATTTTTTTTATTCTTTCCAAAAAAAAATATAACTCTTAAAAAAAAAATTTTTTTTTTATTTCTACTTTTCTTAAAATCAATCTGATCAATAAACAACATAAGTAATCAATTATTGATTTTTAAGTTATGCAATACAATCCATTACGAAACATAAGCATAGTAAGAAGCAAAAAAAAAAAAACGCTAACTCTAGCTTGAATTTGTATTATTAAACTTATCTCTTAGTAACATTTAAATATACTAATCTTAATCTTTTTAGCATAAATTAACCAAATTTAAGAACGTATACGCCAAGGTGAATTTTTTTTTTGTTTGTTTCTTAAATTCGTCAAATATTTACACATATTTATTTAGTTGGACATATATACTTTTAAGGCATGGCCCACGTTTGGTTAGATTTAGTTAGATAACCATATAAAAAAGCTTAGTATTAGCAATAAAGTCGAGAAAAAAAAAAAATGTTTGACAACTTTCATTTGACTCACTGTGACCACTGTTTTAGTCCGACGGGATGCGAGCACTCGGCGCACTGTCGGGTGCTGGCGTGTCCGCTCAAGTGCGGCTTCAGACTGCACGAGTGCAAGCTGAGCGAGCACTTGGCCGATACGTGCCCGCAGGCGGACGTCGCGTGCATCAACGAGACGAACGGGTGCCGAGAGACGGTCAAGCGGTGCCACATGAGCCACCATCTGGTTCGGTGCTGCGCCAACGTGGTCCATTGCTCGTCGTTTCGGATGCGAAAAATCGCCAACCGAAAAAACCAAGACGCACAGCTGAAGCACCCGGATCCGGCTCGGCGGCCGTGCACCCTTTCGCTCGACTTGACAAACCTAAACGACATTTTGCTCAAACAAGACTATCAAAAATTGAGACAATTTTGCGAGCACAGTCCGCTTAAATTTCAGCGCATGTACGGCTACTTGATCGGGCTCAAACTGAATCCGAACTCGAGCGAGTTTCGGCTCAGCTTTCTCAACTTGTTGCTCAAGACTGTCAAGAGCCGGGTGTTCGCCGACATCGAGGCCGAGAACTGCATCGTGTTCAACGACGACCTCGGCTGCAGTGCATGCCAAACTCGCATCAAGTACATGGAAATGGACCGCTTTCAGAAGCTAAAAAAAGACCGCTATCATTTTGATTTTATTCTACGAGACGTGTTCACCTATGAGGAGTTTGTAGAGAAAAAAATTCATAAAGATAAACAATTTTTAGACGCTTATGAGCAATTTTATTTAAAGCCGAGCAGAGAAGAGAAATTAGACGACGAATTGGAGAATAATTATGTAAATGAGTCCAAAGAGGACTTGGAACGTAAATTAAACGATACTAACAGAGAGCTAATCGAGGCCATTGAGCTCGATCCGGTTATGAAGCTTAACGTGGCCAAGGAGCTGCCATGCGATGCTTTTCAAATAGCTTACGAGTCGTACAGGATAAACGACTCGCATTTTTCGGTCGATTGCGACCAAATGCTTAGACGTGACGAGTTCGCCGACCACTATAATTTGTATCATAATTTTATTTACAACAATGCCGAGCTAATTGATAAAAAGTGTCCGTTTAGTCAATATGGATGCTCGTTTTACAAATCTAGCTTTGATTTTATGTTCACCAATTTGTTTGACTCGGCCCAAAATTTAGACCATCATTTACTCAATGGCAAATTAACCGAAAACAAGTTAGTCAATGAGATAACATTTGAATTGGACTATTTGAGCAAAGAGTGTGTGCACGACCTAAACTATAGTCTAGCCGAGCTTCCATTAGATGTCCTATTCGAAATATTCAACAAACTCGACTCGCTCAGTCTTTATTCGCTTAGTCTAACATGCAAAGTAAGTCCATTTGCATTGAACTTCTTTTTTTTTTGTTGTTGTTGTTGTGCTCACAAAATGAGACTAAAAATATGTCTTTACTTACTGCATGAATGGCAGTTGAAAAATATTTGAATTTTGTTTACCACACTGTAATCATTTAGAGTCACATTTAGACTCTAATGTTACATTAAAAGTAAACGAGTTTGTCTTATTTGTGAATCATCGAATAAATTTTTTATTTTGATTAAATTGAATTTTACTTTGAATTAACTCTTGTGTGTCCAAAGTCGGGTCAAAAATGTCCCAATAAAAATTTATAAAATTTTTTTTTTTATTTTATTTTTAATTCATTTATTATTATTATTATTTATTTCAGTGAACGCCTTTAAGGCGATGTTAAAAATTAAAAAATATTAAAAAGAATAAATGAGATAAACAGTTTTAAAGAGATTAAGACAAATATTTGAAATCATACTGAATAATTATTGTAAAAAATGTTGATTAAACTAGTTTGGTTAAATATTATTCAAAATTTCTTTTATTTATTTTTTTTTTTTTTTTCTTCGATCCAGGATTATTTAACTAAAAAAGGTTTGAGTGTTCGAACTCTCAAACTTGTTCCTCATACAATCTAACTTTTTTTTGTGTGTGTGTGTGTGTTAAAAAGAGAGAGGTTCAGGATAGAAAGAAGATATGTATAAAAAATTAAATAAAATTAAACTGAAATTTATATTCTATAAAACACGGAAAATAAAATATTTTTTTTTTTTTAGGGGTTGATTTGGTTAAGACAATTGTAGGTTAAATATTGGTCATGAAAATTTTGCATCAAATAAGCTAAATTATTAGGTATGTTATCCTTATATTTGGGATAATTAAAAGAATTCCTCTTTTTTATTTTATATTTTTTTATTTTATTAACAATAAAACAACCAATACAAGAACTACAATAATTTATTTATTTATTCAATAAACGCCTTGTAGGCGATGTTAAAAAAAATTAATACTTATGTATACTATTAATACTAAATATTATTAATACTAAATAATTTTACTTATGTATGTTAATATTTATTACTTTCTTTTAATTTCAATAATTATTATTCAATTTTGGTTTTCTTTTTTATTATTTTCTATT
>VANL01001230.1:0-15803 GCA_006352455.1 Brachionus sp. 'Tiscar' | reverse complement strand
GGATAGGGTAGAATGGAGGGGACGTGTGGACGCCTTATGCTCCACTGGGAGTAGAAGATAGAAGAAGAAGAAGAAGTTCTAGTCAATCAGTAAAAAAGGAGTCTTACTAGATTTTATCTTCTCATATACCAAAATTCATAAATATTTTCAGCTTAAATTAATAAGTCTACTCTGACAAATAAAACAATTTTATGTGATTTTTTGGTTTATTTAAATTAAATTTTTTTTACTTAATTAATTCATTATATTTAAATTATAAATCAATTATTTATCCAAATTAAATAAAACATATTATTGTTTTTTCATGTCAAAGCAAAAAATAACATATTCTTTTTCAGATTAATTTTGGATATGAATATACTTTTAAGTTTTTCATTTTTTTTAATTGTCGTTAAAGTATTATCATACTGTGGCTACCAGTGGTCCAAGATAATCAACGGTGAAAAAGCCCCAGAATGGCCCTGGATTGTTTCCTTACAATCATTTAGATTCAGAAAGCATTTTTGTGGAGGTTCATTAATTTCAAATAAGCACATCGTCACTGCAGCCCATTGTGTAGATGGTTTTTCTTCTTTCTATGTTAAAATTGGTTCAAAAACCAACAATATATTTTCAGTGTCTAAAAAAATAACAAAACCTTACAGCAAGAAAACATTTGAGGGTGATATTGCCTTGCTAGAACTTAGAACAAAGCTTAATTTCACAAAAAGTATGCATCCAATTTGTTTGCCTAATTCCACTGATGAAAATTTGATATCCAACAAAAAAGTCACTATTGCTGGATGGTAAAAAAAAATAAATAAATATAAACTATTTTAACTATTCTAAAGGGGATACACTGATCCAGGTGAACCAAGTGTATCGAGTGTCTTATATCAAACAACATTGCAAATAACAAACAATGCATCAGTTTGTCAAAAGTCTACACAAGAACATTATTGTGCTTATGATCCAAGTCCTAAAAACTCGAACATATGCTACGGTGATTCAGGTGGTCCTTTAATGTACTGGTTAAAAGGTAGATGGTTTTTATTCGGCATAATTAGTTTTGGTTTTGTTGACAAAAACAAAACATGCTTAAATCAATATCCTTCTTATTTTTTAAAAGTTCCCAGAAACGTTAGATGGATTGAAAAAGCTAAACAAATGATAAACAGAGCATCAGTAGAAAGTATATTTTTTAACATCATTTTATTTAATTCAATCTTATTAAAATTTATAATCATAATTTGATTTTCAAGTTTATTAATATTCTTTTAGTTGTACTTTTTAACTAATAATTTACTAAATTATACAATAGAATAAAAAAATTTAATGGCATTAAATTTTTAATTGACTAATTATCAAGTATGAATTTTTTTTTACAAATTCAATTTAAATTATATAATTATTTTATTATTTTTGTCAATAAATTATATTTAATATTATTTTTGATACTCTTTTCTTTCTTATAAAATTTTTTTTAAATTTTAAAACTGTAAAAATTAACATTTTTGATTGAATTTTAACATGGTCAACATTTAATTTCGTAAACTAGTTAATAGTGTGTCAAAGATATTGTGTAAAAAAATTTGAATAAATTCATTAAAAATAACAATTGGCCACCAAATTCTCCTTGTCTGAATCCTTGCGATTATTATTATTTAAATACGATTGTGTCAAGGATGAAAATGAGTGCATTTGTCGCATTATTTCGGATATTAAAGATGATCTAGAAAAGAATAGTTTAAAAGAAAGCTAAAAAAGATATTAGTAGTAGTAGTAGTAGGAGTATAAATGCTGTGGGAGACCGTAGTCTCCAAGTGGCAGCGCACGTAGACGCCCCAATGTAACAGCCTACGGCCAAATTTTAAATAAGCTATTTTAAATATTTTATAAAAAAATCCTTTTCTTTTTTACATATTTTCTTATTCTATTTTTAGAACATTTAATTTAACTGGAATCAAACTGTAATAAACCTAACTTGTCTCTATTTAATAATTAGGTTTAAACTTAAATAAACTAAATGTATATTTTTTATTTAATTATTTATTTAATATAATACGACCACTGCTAGTCTAAATCATAAAGAAAAATATAATAGAAATAATATGAGAAAACGTTTTTCTAATAATAAACAGATTTTCACTGTGTTTTATACTTGAATTTAATTCAGCTTACACTAAATTAAATTCAAGTTTACAAAATGACTAAATAAAGTTCTCTTTTTAATTGAAAGCAGTTGTAGTGTCTTGAGAACTACAACAAAACAAAGAAATTTATAAAAAATTAAGTGGTTTGTCAATTCCATTTTTAAAGAGATTAGTGTTAGTAGCACTCTTAGTAGCCACCTCCAGAGTGTTCAAATTACTCGCAGTACGGTTTGTAAAAAAGCTGTATCGAACTCCACAATTGCAGATCAGCTTTCGCTAGTGATGAAATCGAATTAGTTTTTTTCACACAAATCGAAACTTGAATAATTAAAAAATTTGAAAAGCCCGACTAATTAATTACAATTATTTCAAATTAAAGTTTAAAGAGGAATAAATAAAATTTATTTAAAAAATAAGAAAAAAATTTAAGTTTTACAACAAAAGTTTTTAGTTAGGCCTGCGGAACGAGACCAAAATTAGACCCACTATGGAAGCTTTGATATATTATTCAAGTTTAAAATATTTAAAAAAGGGTTTAAAAAACCCCTCAGGCTTTCTAGTTTTAAAGATTTTATTTATTTTATTAATTTTATATATTTTGTTTTGTATGTTTCATAAGTGCACAGCTTATTATTTGTTATAAGTTAGATTATCAGTCATTTATTATAAGGCTTACGAAAAATTAAATACTTTAAATAAGAATTCTTTATATACAGCCTAGAGCCTGCTAAAAATATTGAGCCTGTTAAGTTTTAAAAAAAAAAGAATTTTTTATACTCAGGGACAGTTCCTTACGAACAACTTATTTTTATGTCAAGACAAAATAATTTTAGAAAAATTTTGATGACTTACCAAAATCTGGGGATTGGTTCTTTTCACAAAAATCACATCTCTTATTGGTATGAATGGGATCAGTTTTAAATAATTAAAAAATTTTCTAAAGACTTCATCTTTACGAAACACTTTCCTAGAGCCATTGTTCACAACTTTCTTCCACAAGTTGGAAGCCAAATGAAAATAACAGCCACCTACATTTGTACTTTTAAAGATTTCTTAAACACATCTAGTGATACCTTTTCATTATTTTTCAAATTGTGTAAATTTTGTAATAGTATGGATAAAAAAAATTTCTAGTAAATTAATCTCGCAAAATTAAGTCTTAAGTCTTTTTTTGTTGGCTAAATTTCTATGAAACATTTTATATGTAAATATTTCAATGTAATTTTCTATCAATTTTTCTGTAGAAAGATTTTCTATTAATTATTTCGACACTTTTTTTGTCTTATTTCTATAGAAAAAATTTCTATAAAAAGAAATAGAGCCAAAATCTGACATAGATATTGGTATCCAAATGGCATCAAAATTCAATTTATTTTTTGAATATTTTTAGATTCAAATTTTCCTATAAATTTTTTTAATTTTTCAACTATTTATCTTTTTCAATTAATAAATCGAATATTCATTATATTCAGTTTTTGATTCAAAATTTTTCTTTTTTCAAATTTTAATTCGAATATTTTTTAGATTCAATTTTAAAATAAAAATGAAATAATATTTAAGTTAATTTTTCAAATTTATAAATATTCAAGAATTATATTTGAAGTTGATTTTCATTCAAAAAGCAACTTATTCAAATATCGATTCGAATATGCGTATTCGATATTATCACTAGCTTAGGCTAAATTTCTTTATCACGAGTTCTTGTGTTCCCCGCTGGTCTATCTAGACCATCCGAAGCAAGCTTTTGATCATTTATGAAAGTCACCTGATCGTGTTCGTGCTGAATTTTGTCAAGTTGAATGAGATCACCTCGCGTACGTTTCTGTTCAAGTGTGCTCCATCCTAGAGCCTCTCTTCTCAAAAGACAGGGTTTTGATTTCAGTTCAGGCACCATTTTTGAGAATCCACGCTAAACTTGCTCGAGGACATCTATATCGCCTGATTCCAGGCTCCTACTGCGAATTTAAAGTGAGGACGAACAAAAGACTTGAAAAGAAGGTCAACTAACTTTTAAGAAAAGTATTTAAAGGTGAATTGTATTCGACTTGCCACCATCGTTGCTCTTGCCCCCAAGTTGATAATCATATTTCCTGTTGTTTGCTCCAAAGTGCATGACAACACACTTCTTTGTGTTAAATTTTGCTTGCCATGTGTCTGACCATAACTTCTAGAATAACTGTTACTGTTCATGTGACACTTTATCGAATGCTTTCTCAAAGTGGAAAGTATATGACATCCGCTGGCTGCCTTAGACACATACAGTTTGCCAAGAAGTCAATCGTTTCTAGAAGATTGGTAACGCAAGGTTTTTGAGCCATGAAGCCATGCTGTTCATACGTGATGAGATTGTTCTTCTCAATATACATTATCATGTAGTCTTTGATCAGCGACTCTAAGACTTTGCATGAGACTGATGTCATAGAGACAGGGCGATAGTTACTTGCTATCATTCTACTATCTTTTTTATGAATTGGCGACACATTAGCTATTTTCCACTCGGCAGGGACTTCTGACCAGATTAAGGACTGGCTGAAGATGATCGAAAATGGCCCTGCTAACGATTATTAGTATATACATCCTGAAGAAGGGGTGCACCGTCTTCATTCCACTCGATGTGAGATAAATTGAAATCAGCCATGAGTATGATGCTCGAAAGCTTTTCGTTTCTTAATAATTTAGTTGTCAATTCAATTGAATATGCAATGGCTATATCCAAATTGCTTGGAAAGCATGAGGTGTTTTCCGAAGGCGGTCTGTAAATGCAGCCCAAAAGGACTGGCTTTTCATTCTCGATTTTGACAGTAACTCATAACTGCTCACACCTAGTATCAAGGAAACTAGCCTCAGAAGAACTAAGGGCTTCGAAGTCCGACTTAATATATAAACAAACCCCCACCCCACCTCTCTTAAAGAGATACTAGTAACATTAAATCAAACAGAAATTACCGACAATGACAGGGTATAATTGAAGAAACATTTAGACATGCTTGAATTTAATAATAAATGCTTAGTAATTCAAATTTTTAAAAACATTTTTTTGTAAAAATAAAAATAAATAAAAGTTAAAAAGTAAAAAAAAAAAAAACACCACCAAAAATACATGATAAATCAAAATTAACTGAAGCGAAAAAAAATCCTTTATAAAACGATAACTTTTTGTATAATTTAAAAAAAAATGAATATTTTCTTTATTTTAATGTGCTTTGTAATTGTTGAAGAAGCAAATTTTTCATGTGGTTCTACACTTTTTAAAATTATTAATGGCGAAGTAGCATCTAGTTGGCCATGGATGGTTTCATTGCAGTATTTGAATACCGACCAAAATAATCATTTTTGTGGTGGATCTATAATCTCAAGCCAGTATGTTGTTACAGCCGCTCATTGTGTTTACTCAAATAGAACTTTTTTTATTAAAGCAGGAACTAATAACCTGCTTGAACAAAACCAAAATGTTTATGAAGTTTCAAAAATTTTTTATAATAATTACTTTTGGGCATTTCATCAAAACGACATAGCAATAATAAAACTGAAAAAAAAAATATCATTCACTAACAAAATAAGCCCGATTTGTCTACCAAATTCTACTCAAGAACTATTTATCCTTGACAAAAACGTTGTAGCTGCTGGCTGGCAAGTTTAGAAATAAAATTAATTAAACAATTTTTAATTTGAATATTTATAAAGGGGCTATACAGATCCGAATATTCCAAGCGCTTCGAACATTTTGTACCAAGCATCATTAAAAATATTTTCATATTCTGACATATGTTTTTTTAATTCTAGCACGCACTATTGTGCATATGATCCCACAGATAAAAAATCAAATGTGTGTTTTGGAGATTCGGGTGGCCCTCTAATGCACTCTATTGATGGAAAATGGTATCTTTTTGGAATAGCTAGTCTTGGATCAACAAATTTCGAAGGGATATGCATGAGCAATCAGTCTACTTATTTTACCAGAATGCCAAAATATGCCAATTGGATCAATCAAATATTGGAAACAGTTGATGAAACTGAAACAACAGCTAACGAAATAGGACAAACAACAAACAAATACACCAGTTCTGGCTCTCAAATTTCTACACTAAAACACATGTTCATTAACATTGAGAAGAAAATTTTTATTTCTATTTTAATTTTTATTAATTTTATTTGAAAATTTGCAAACTTAATTAAAAGTTGAGCAAATTTTTTTATTAATTAAATTTTTTTTTTAATTTGGAAACAGTTCAAGCTAGTGAAATTTTGAAATTTTCATTTTATTTGTAAGCTAAAGAAGTCCTTTTTAATTTGAGCAAAAGCCAGCGTCTCTATTTTTTTTAACAGACTAAAGGTAAATTAAATCCATTTTGAACAATCAATCGAATCTTCATTTGAATGAAAACATAAAAATTTAAACAAACTTTAGCTCGGTTTAAAATTAATTATTTCGTACTTAATTAAATTCAATCCCTTAGTTAAACAAGAAACCGTAATAAAAATCTTTATGATCTATTTTTTTTTCCAAATTAATGCTACATGTTAATTTATTTAAATAAAAAGTAAAAATTGAAAAATAAAATATTAAAAGATTTCTTCACCTTGGAATATTTTTTTTTTTTAAATTCAAAATTTCATCAAAAAAAAAACAAAAATAAGTTCCTAAATTTGATTATTAATTGATAGAAAATTTTATTTTTAAGATGTTTGGTACTACTAGATCAGCTTTGAATGATCCAACATGGTTTGACCAATATTGGTCTAATTCTCAAAAGAACTTGATGACAAACAATTACATTAAAAAGCTTGAAAATCAAAATTTCTCATCCCAAATTAACAAGGAAAGCAGGAATTTATCTGGTTCTAACTTTTCTCAAGCTAGTGTGGCTAAAAGTGAATATGAAAAAAGTCATTCAAAGCCAGAAAATTCATCACAACCTGATCAGTTAATATTAAATCAATTTGCCCAGCAAAATAAAAATATAGGGGTTGATGAAAAGCAAAAACCTTTAGAAAATAAAACAGTGGTAATTTTTTTTTTTCATTTAATTTAAAATCAATTAAATCTAAATGAATTAAACTAAATTTCCCATCCATACTTATTTCTATAACTGAAAAATTATTCTAGTTAAAATATTTGTAGCTTCATTTAAGCTTGAAATCAACTATAGATAGTTTTATAATTCTTCATTTTCAGAGCTGAAAATCAGTTTTGTGAAATTTAGTACATAATCAACAGACTTTTTAGCTGTTAATGCAGCTTTATATGCTACACTTACACAAGTAGTAAAAACCTTTAGAAAAAATAATTTTTAACTTTTTACTTTATGATATTGGCTGAGTGGGAATTTTGATCAATGTTTAAATTGAGTCCCGAGATTGATGCTTTGAAGAGCTGGGTTTATAGTACCATTTGATTTTTTTTCGACTAAAGTACTTGTGGTTTGTTTGCTTCAAGATATTTTTGAATTTGTCCCAATGTTCAAATCAAGACCTGCAGATTGACACAAATCAAGATTGTAAGCAACTCCAATAATATGTTTTCATAACAAATTTTTGATCGCGTCTGGATATAAACAGACTCATTATTAATTATTTGTTTTCTGTGCCGAGCTAAAGCTCCTTTAGATTAAAAATAAAATAAAATAGATTAAAATCGATTAGACATAGCTTATTTCTATTCCTATTTTAAATAGTAGCAATTAATTTAAAAAAGAGGTAAAAAACAAAAAAGACATTTTTAAATTTTTATATTTTTAGTTTTTTTGTGAGATTTTTCTTCTTTCTTAGTATCTTTTCGAGCGAAGATTCCGATCTGACACAGAGGTGACTGCATCGAGTTGACCATCTAAGACGTAATAATTAGAGAGTGTTTTTTTTTTCATCTTGCAATAAATTGAGGAAAAAATATAAACAATATGATTTTTTTAAATTTTTATTTAGATTGTAAAATAAGAATTTTTTTGCTTGGATTTTTAGATCAATTTTTTTGTCTGTCTGAATATTTAAGAATCATAAGCTTTTCATAATATTTAATTAAATCGGAACAAATTTAATTTTAAAAATTTTTTCATTTTATTTTCCGTGAAACAGCACATTATTTAATTTTAAAATTATGAAAAAAAATAATTTATTTAACCCCCCGGGGTTCCCACAATTTCTCTATCTCAACCCGGACCGGCCGGAGGTATCAGAGATCATGCAGGAAGACTGTCCAGCCAGGCCTCCACCAAATGTCTACAATAGACAAGCACATTCACCAACAGGATAGTCAATGAGTGGAAGGCCCAACAAGCTCAAGAACGGATACGATGCCTTCCGATCTAGTCAACAATCTTGCCCGTGAACATTTATTTATAAAATTTTCAAATTTTTTTTTAATTATTCTATTATTGCGCTTTCAATTTAAATGTAAAATTATCCATCAATTGTTCTATACATACACATACTCGAGCTTTTTTTATTTGTAATCTTAACTCTTATTTGACCTAAAATTAAACTGTATTTTTTCTTTCAGTATTTACTTTGTGTTATGCGCAAGGAGTTATCATAGGTGACCTCCTAGTAGGCTGCCTGCGCAAGCTAGTCTTGCTGTAGCTTATATATATATATATATAATTATTATTATTATTATTAATTAAAACTGTATTAATTAAAACTTGTTGATTACAAGCTTAAATGAAGCTAATTTGAATAATAGGTTTTATACTAAAAAAAAATTATTTTAAGATTGAGTCTAGTTTAGTTGAAAAATGGAAAGAGCAAAAAAAATCTAGTAGAGAAAAAGAATCAAATGATACAGATTCAGATGATTCTGTAAGCGAACCATCAAAAGAAACTAATGAAAAAAAAACTAATGCAAATCAAAAGAATATAATTGTAATTGCACCATGCTGTTGTGTCATTGTTTTAATACCGACCTTAATCGGAATTGGAGCAACATTTACATTTAGTAAATTTAATTATTTATTAATGGAGGCTTTATTAATTTTAATTTTAAAGTATGGTTAATTAATCCAATACCAACTACTGACACCACCATTATCATTTCCACTTTGATTTCAACAGCAACTACAACCACAACAGCAACGACAACCACAACAACAACAACTACAACCACAACAACAACAACAACGACAACCACAACAACAACAACAACAACGACAACCACAACAACTACCACAACGACAACAACAACAAGTAAAAGCTTTTATAACGATTTATGCTTATCTGATAGTGAATGTGATGAAACAAAAAATCTTGTTTGTGTTTACAGCAAATGTGTTTGTTCATCATCTAGTTTTACATGGTCATTGAATCAGAATAGCTGTAAATTAACTCTTAATCAAGGTCTATGCAGCTCAGATTCGGATTGTAATTCATCTGAATATCTGAGTTGTGACATAAATGGTGTGTGTGATTGTGCCAGAAATGATAATTCTGAGTCATATTTTGATTCGTTGAACAATAAATGCTCTCCAGTGCTAACAGTAAATGAACAAGGCTGTTCATCAGATGAAATGTGTTCAACAATCACTGAACGAACATATTGCAATACATTAACGAATACTTGTGAATGTCCACAAAATGGAATTTTAATGAAAGATGGAAAGTGTTCTTTGTGCAAAATAGATGAAATTGATTTTCAAGATAGATGCTATTTGATTATTGAAGAAAATAAAATAGAGCCTGATAATATTGAAAGAAAATGCAAAGTATGCAATTTTTATTGATATTGATATACGTATTTTTACTTAGTTAATATTTTTTATTTTAGAAAATAGGATCAATGCCAGCTGTTTTTGATAGCCTTTTAATTCTAGAACATTTTAAAACCTTAACTGATCCAAAACAAAATTATTGGATTAGTGGACGTTTAGTTGATTCTACATGGAATTGGGGTCCAACAAGTAATTTATTATTAGTAAATACAACTGTGTGTCCATTGTCAAATTTGAATAGTTACCTAAATTATTTTAATGGCTGCTATAACAGTGACTTAAATAAAAATGAAAATTCGCCTTTTATATGCCAAAAATAAACTTCAAAAATAAATCTTTTAAGCTTTTAAACACTTCAAAGTATGGTTCTGCATATATAGAAACAAAATTATTTGATACAAATAAAAATTTTTATTACTATTTTTATCTATTTATGAAAACGCTAGGATTTATTTTATTTTTTTTAAACTAAAACAATTGAAAAAAAAAAAATAATCATTTTATTTTTATTATTGGTTTTAAAATAATTTCTGATTTCTGATAATTTTGAAAAAATTTCAATTAGAATTTACTATTTGCTCTAATCATATTGGGTTCTAATTTTTCAAGAGAACCATTTTCAAAAATACAGTGTTTGCCAAAAACTCTCCACAGCTGATTTTTGAAAACTTATTTATGTGCATTAAGCAAATCAATTTTTGATAGATAATAAAAAAATTTTAAAAAATTTACCAAAATAAGATATTTTTATTCTTTTTTTATTTGTTTAGTTTAGTTATTCAAATAAATAATAAATTAAAATCTCATTGATGTTTTATTATTTGTCTGTTTTGACAGGACAGAAATTATTTTAGATATAAAATTTAAATACCTTTTAAATTATATTTTATTTTATGTTTCACTATTCACAAAAAATTTGCTCCAAAAATTATTTGATCGTTTACCCTATCTGTAACCGGTTTAATATAAATACAATATATTCTTTAAAAGCTTTATTAAATAATTGAACGTTCTGAAGTTCTAAGAATGGAATTCTTATTTATACCTATATGCTCGTGTCAAGAACACGAGCTTATAATTAAGTCAAGATGTGAGCTTAGTGCCTAATGTTTATGTCAGCATTTCGAAGCGTCTAACTTCTGAGATACGTGACAAGTATAATTCTTACTTATCTTTGTGCATCAGTTGATAAGCTGATGAATAAGTGATTATTCAGGGTAACATATTTTAAGTTGACAGTGAGACTAAATCGATTCCCAACGTTTGGCAAATTGACAAATTAGATTATTTAATCAAGATTTGAAGTCTTTGCAAAACTTAAATATTATGTTTTTTTTTTGTTGATACAATTAAAAAATAAAGACTTTTTCAAATTTAAATATTTTATTTTGCTTGAGCGTTTTCTTTTATTTTGAATATTTTCATTTTAAATTACATAATTTGAAGTAATAGAAAATATTGACACAATCATAACAATAATCAAAATATTAACACATCTCTATTGAAATACTTATAAACGAAGGCAAAAATTAGACTTGTAATAATGATGTTTGATTTTAAAGAATTTGTTTAATTTAACAAACACTTAATTTGATAGAAAAAAAAGTAATAAGAAAAAAATTTTCCCGAAACTTTTTTTAAATTTTTAAATTGTTAAAGCAGACATGGTTTCAAAGTAAATTTAATGCGCTTAAAATTAAATAAATGTAAATTTTATGTAAAGCCTTTTTATTTGAAAAATTTCCTATTTTGATTCAATTTTTGTTTTCAATTTAGAAAAAAAAAATTTTAAAAGCTTAAAAATAAGAAATTAAAAATAAAATTTTTTAAACATCAAAAATTTCAATTATTTATTTATTTGAAAAATAATTTAAAGGTTGGTCTCTTAGGTTGGGCAGTTTCGAGCGGCTATTCTCCTCTTTTCTGTCCTCTTGTCAGTAGATTTTTTATTAAATAAAGTGATTTTTGAAGAAATTAAAAAAAAAATTTTTTTGAATAACCAAATAAGTTTGATACCGTGAGATTTTTAGCTAGACTCTAGACTTTGTGAATTTTAGAACAAAAAACAAGAACAATAATTTTAAATTGTAATAACTTTTTTTCCATAAGTCTAAAACTGGTTCTACAAAATGTATCATTTGATACATAACATGTATCACCGATATTTGATCTCCGCAAAAACTATGCAAATCTGCAAAATCGTATATGCTACAAAAAATCATAAAAAATTTATTGCAGAGATTTTGCACAGATTAAATTTTAGGTGATACATATTATGTATCAAATGATACATTTTGTAGAATAAGTTTTAGACCAAAGGAAAAAAATTTATTACAATTTAAGATTTTTGTTCTTGTTTTTTTGTTCCAAAATTCACAAAGCCTAGACTCTAAGAGGACAGCTTCAGATTCAATATAAAGGTCCATTGACTATTTTAATACGATAATTATTTTCAAGTCCAGCTTTAGTTAAGACAAATTACCAAATTTTCGAATTATTAATTTTTAAGCTTTAACTGTTAATTTTTAAGGGAATATTTTTAATCTCATTTTTGGATTTGTTTGTGAACCAAATACAAAGATCGTCTGCAACAAAATGCAACTTTGTACTAACTAACAAAATTGAGATTAATCATTCAAAAAAAAACATTTTAAATCAAATCTATTTAAGTTTTTTTTTATTGAGTTTTAAGAAATATTTTTTTATATCAATTAAATAGACGATTTTTTTTTTATTTTTAAAACTAGAAAAATAATGAAATCGTTAAGGATGAATTAATTCTTAAATAGAAAATAAAATCACATTTTATTATTTGTTCGGAAATGAAGAAACTTTTTTTTTTTTCTCATTTCGCCAAAGTATACAATCTGAAAGAATACTCTTGATCTTTGTTGTTTTTTTTTGAATAAAATAAATAAAATATTTTCATTGATTTCATCTTTAAATTTATAAACAAAACAATCTGATATAAAAAACAAATATTTAACAATTTATTTGTGACCAAAACATTTGATTAAGTTTGATTTAGTTGAAAACAAAAACAGCCAATTTCTCTTCTATACACAACCTATTCAATATTCCAAAAATACTCAACAATATTTTTTTTTTTTTTATTTAAAAATATTATCTAGGACGTTTAAATTCAATTGTTTCCATTTCATAGTGAGCTCAATTCCATATTTAGTTTTTCTTTTCGCCTCAAAATTCAAATAAATCATTAAAAACCAAATATTTTTTCGATCATTTATGATTAAGTCCAATGGCAGAAAAGAGCCTACAATCTAAACACACCGCTTTGTTCGGACCAACCATCATAAACAAGTTAAAAAAACTAAACACATCTAAATATTTTACTCTGACATATTATCGAAATAACATTTCTTTTTTCATAACCACTCTTGTTTACTTTCTAATTCAAATTGTGCTAGCCATTGTTCAGTACTATTTGTACATTGATAGTAATTTAGCTGTGCGATTTGCACGAATCGGTGGCATACTTCTCAACTTTAATAGCAGTCTCATTATTCTTTTGGTTTTGAGACGTTTAGTAACTTGGCTAAGAAACTCATTTTTTGGACGAAACTTCTTGCCAGTGGACAGTTTTCTTAAATTTCACAAATTCATTGGCATAAGTATAGTATTTTTTAGTCTATTGCATACAGTGGCCCATTGTATTAATTTATGTAATTTATGTCATATCTAATTCAAAATAGTGAGACTAATTTTCTTTGTCCAAGACTGGCTCAGCGATGAATACAAGGGTCTCAAGGGCATCAAGAGTCTTAGTGTACACAACGCAAGTGTGGTGTCCAAAATCATAAACACATTGTCACAATTGAATGGCACAGACATCACGTATCGGCATACAAGCGGACTTTATCAACTAAATTCAACAAACAAGACAAATTACGTGTCATTATCTAGTGCATCATATGTGCAGCTGTTGTTTACGACCAAGTCAGGTCTCGGCTGGATTCTGGCACTGGCCATTCCAACCGGCTGGGCTCTATGGCTCATTCTAGCGATCATTGAGGTTTTTTCAATGCCATGCATTAGAAAAAAGGGATACTTTCAAATTTTCTACTACACTCACTGGTTGCATGTGCTCTATTACATTTTGTTGATTGTACATGCCAAAAATTACTGGAAATGGTTCATTGTGCCCGCAGTTCTCATCGTATTTGAACGTTTGTTCACACTTATACGTGTAAAATCAGTCAAATACGGTGACACGTATATCAAAGATGTCAACTTGTTATCATCAAAAGTGAATTTAACAAAAAAAAATTGGAAAAATTTTATTAATAAAATTTAAATTAATTATTTTTACTTTAAACAAGGTAACCCAATTGATAATACCTCGTCCACCTAATTTTAAATTCAAATCTGGCGATTATCTATTCATAAAAGTGCCTAAAATAGCTCGCTACGAATGGCATCCGTTTACAATTAGCTCTGCTCCGGAACTCAAAGGTTAGAATTTTTTTCTTTTTATTTCTATGATTTTGCTCAAATTTTTTTATTTTTAAATCAAATACAGAACTAAATTTTCTAATAGTAAAAATACAACTTTATTTCATGTCAGTAAAATTAAGAAAAATTGTGCATTTTAGTTTACTATGCTAGAAATGGTGAAATTTTGTACAAATAAAAAATATGGAACAAAAATTAATGCTAAAAAAGCTTACAACTTTTTTTTCTAATTTTTTTTTGCCACTTCTGTAAATGCAGCTATACAAAGTTTCATCAATCAAAAGTTAAATAGTCTGCTAATAATTTGCAAAATCTTTGTTACAACACAACACAACCAAATTTGTAAATTATGCTAAATTAGCATTGATGTATCATGATTTTCTTAATAATGCAATTTGAGTGAATATTTTTAGCATTTAAATTTCTCATATCCCCTGAGCAAAATTTTTTTTTTAATACAAAAAAACTTAATTTAAAATTTGAAAATTCTTGACCAACCATTCAAAAATTCACAGATAACAGTGAAGATTAATATTGTTAGAATAGCAGCTAATTAACACTCAAAATCCGGAGGGTTTATTTCGACCTTTTGAGTAGCCTTTTCTTTTTAATTTTTAATTAATGAAAATAAGAATATTTTTCAACAAAAATTAATAATTTTAATATTTTTTGATTTTTGAATGTTATTTTATCACCGACTAAAGGTATTTTTTTTAAACTATTTTTTTTGAAAATTTTAATTTATGATTTTGGTTTTTTTGTTTCTGAAAAATATTTAATATAAGTTAATACACAATACTAAGGAGTCCTGACTTGTTTTTTTTTTAAATATGTTTTCAAGTTCAAGTCATACTTTGACTTGTTTTTGACTTGTTAAGACTTTTTTTTCCTCACTTTTATACAAGTCTGATTTTTGATTTCTCATTGAAAAAAAGTTTTCTAAAACAAAAGTATCAAACAGAAGTGTTAAAATAGCAGGTTTCAAGAAAAAACTGTTTCTTGTTCTTTAATCTTTAAAGCTTCTTTATTTTCTTTTCATAATTTAACTCGATATTGTGTTTAGAAAATATGGAATAATATAGTTAGAGTGAAGCAGCCATTTATGCTCTTATTTGGCAGCTTATTTTAGTCAATAAATCCAGTTATATCGACAAATATTTTGTTTTGTTTTTTTTATTTGTTTTTTTTACTGTACCTAGCAAAAACTCCTTCATATTGAAAAAAGCTAAAAAAGCACCAGAGATTTAATAATTTGCACCACCGCTTAAAGTTGGGTACTCGTTATATCTTGTTTCGAAACCTTCTTTAATTCTCCCACTAGTATGACAACTAATTGAACAGAATAACTCAGTCTTGTCGTATCATAAGCCAAAAAGCCGCTTCGAGAATGCTAGCATAATAAGTTTTTTAAAGATCTGGTGATGGATTGGTTCGGACCTTGATCTGTTGTACAGCTCCTCATTTGTAATAACTTTCGGATAGAAGATTCTTAAAATTT
>VANL01001229.1:0-15836 GCA_006352455.1 Brachionus sp. 'Tiscar' | reverse complement strand
TGAATTGACCTGTTAAAGTCCTCAATTAAGTTTGACAATATTTGCCCAGTTTTTAGGATTGTGGTATCATCGGCAAAAAGTTTGACCATAAAATCATTTAGATAGCTAACAATGTCATTTATGAATATAAGAAATAGAAGCGGCCCAAGTACACTCCCTTGAGGAACCCCAAGTCTAATATTTTGTGGACCTGAGGTACTATCACCGATCTTAACATATTGTATGCGATTTGTAAAATAGGACTTGAGGAGATCAATCGCAGAATCTGATAACCCATAACGCTTGAGTTTAGTTAACAATAACTTCGATTCAACTGAGTCAAAGGCCTTCTTGAACTCAATGAACAAAATAAGTCCGATTAGGCGTTTACTTTTGATTTCATTCATTTTCGAGATTATTTCGTGTAGGGCTGACTCACAACTGTGATTTAATCGGAATCCATGTTGTTCGTTCGATATGCATTCGTTTAAATTAAGATATGAGAGCAGTTGTTTGTGTAATAACTTTTCGAACAATTTTGCAATCGGGGGAAGAATAGATATTCCCCTATAGTTATTTATGATGATGACAAAGTCTTAAACTGACAAGATTAATTGTTAAAAGTATTTAAATAGAAATGAAAATAGTCCCTGAATATACATGTTTATTTTTTTATTCAAAGATATGTTCCTGTTTCTCAAATCTTAATTTTTTCAAAGTTGTCTATCTAATTTGTTTCCACAATTCAATGTTGACAAAATATCACCAAATATTCAATTTTAACCTGATTTTTTAATTCTTAAAAATTAAAAACAGAGACTTATTTTCATGTGTTGCAAATCATGTTAAATCATGGCCAGATATTTTGCATAAGTTTGCATTAATAAAATTTTCTCACATATTTGCAAACATGAAAAATTAGACTTAACATTTAATGTTTACTCTGAAGATTTGTTTCTGCAATAAATTATTAACTAAAAAATATTCTAAAGCCCTTTTTTAATAATAATTTTTGAACGCGATCATTTTAATTTGATCATAAACTTGAATTTTTCATAATTGTAATTCATTAAAAGGATTGTTAAGTCGAATTTTTAAATAAAAATTTAGTAGATATTGGATTATGATGAGAAAAAATTTTTTTTGTTAAGTTACAATTTATTTAACAATATTCCCTGAAATGTACAATTAAATGGTCAAAATCAAAATTAAAAGCTTCAAAATAGAAAAAAAATTAAAGTAAAAACAAATTTTAAAATTAAATGAAGAAAAAATTAGGACCTGGGTGGATTTGAACTGTTCTATTTATAAATAAATTTTACAATTAATAATTGAGAGAAAACAAAAAAAAAACTAATCAAAGTATGCATGACTTTAATTTGATACAAACAAATTAACCGAGATTTAGCGCGATATTTATTGCCTATTGCATTCACTTCACTTGAACCAATTCATTAATACACAAGCATACAGAATCTAATTTATTTCTTCATCTTCTATCATGTTATTATATGCGCTCAAATCGGCAGGCAATGATGCCGTACACAATGAATCTTTCAAAGAATTTTCTTTAGATTTATACTTAGATGAATTGATCAATCCCGGCTTTGACCGTTTCATCAAATTATTTCCACTACTAGTCGAATTTTCTGATTGTATTTTTCTGCTTTTAAATCGATTTGGACGACCATTAGGCAATTGAAAATAGCTATTGTTGTTTATGTGGCTATTGTAGTGATGATGATGCAAGTGACCAAGGTGTCTATACTGAAATTGATATTCAGACGCTGTCGAATGTAAAACTTGCACTGGCTTTAGATCAATTTCAAACTCATCATTGTCCCTAATGTTAAAAGAATATAGACACCTGTTAGTGTGCTTTAATTCCTCTGGTCCATAGACAGCCATAGAACAAGCTTCGATATCTATATAGAACAGTTTAAATCTGCTTGCCGGATGGCCGACAAATTTTTCCAAATACTTCTTAAACTCGCCCACAGTCTGTCTTACATCTATCCTCTCATATATTTGCTTGTCATTATACTTTATTTTTACATATACTCTCTTGCTTATGTCCATGTTAACATCTGCCAGTCGGTCTAGCTTACCGTGCTTAGACTCTAGCTCGTAGTAGCGATTGGGCTTGAAATTTGAATCCATGAAAAATCGAATGTATTTTCTCTCACAGTTTTCTTTGTCATCATTTGAAATTTTGCTTCCATTCAAGCTGTCTATGCTCTCATCTAAATGGGCCACAAGCACGTAGTACTTTTGCTCATCAGTTAAATTTTCTAACAATGGTATATTTTGTATTCGCACATGCTTCAATTGGGGAAATTCCCTGAGCTGATCGATCGCATGCCAATCGTTTATTTTCAATTTATTTAAGATTAAAATTTTTAAATTTTTAAACAAAGAACAATTATCTACTGAATCGCTTAGAGAGTCTGTTCGAAAATTTTTCAAATTATTTTCGCTTAAGACTAAATTTTCTAAGTAAGGAAAAGCTTGGCCAAATTTGCAAACTTCGCACCAATCGGCCAGCATATTGTTGCTAAAGTACAAAATTTTAATTGAGTCCTTAACAAAATTGTTTGAAAAAGTGACTCTTTCATAATTATTTGAAGACAAATGAAGTTCGTTCAAATTAGGCAATCGTTTTAGTGCTGATTCGACTGCTTCTAAATCCAAAAAACAAGAATTCAATATCAGCGTATTCAGATTGCTATATGTTTCCAACAAAGGCCAATGATACTCAATATCGTTCAAAAATTTGTTCAGACTCAAATTTAAAAATCTTAATTTTTTAACCGAGCTAAGCAGCTTTCTAATTTCAGTCCAATTTTTCAGCTCATTTCTGGACAAGTCAAGCTCTAAAACATCTTTACAGACGGCTTCGAGCTCGTCTATTTCACCTATGTGAGTTATGCCCATGTTGGACATGACGAGACTGATTGAAGTACGGATGTTTAAACTGTGAGCCTTGTGCGACGAATACGTCTCGGGTATATAGAATGAGACGCAATGCTTGGTTGTAATTAGGTTATTGTTTGAATCGGCCGTGGGCGGCGAGGTGGATGCTGAAGAGCAGGAAGAATTAGACACTGAATCCTGATAGTCCGAGTCATCGCCGTAGCGATCGTAAATGGCGTCCAAAAGAGTTTTTTCTGACATTATTCAATACAAGCTAACCTTGTCTCATTCGAAAAAAAAAAAACTAAGATACTTTTCTAAATTAAAAATAATACAAAAATAAATTTAAAAAATGTGACTATTTTTATTCAAATTAAATTTCTTTTATTCATTTGGTTTCTAAATAGAATCCCTAGAAAAAAAAAAAGCTGAATTTAATCTAATACTCTGAGCTTAGGATATTTAATTTGATTTTAAGTTGTCTTTGGCAAAATCTGGTTTAATGCTAATTCGTATACGGGTTCAAGAAACTGTCCTATCATATTATTTAAATGGTCATATTTTTCTCAAAATGAACAAAATCGGAACTTATAGGGGTATTATTTTTTAATTAAAAATCGAAACAAAAAGGAAGAGGATTTCGAATTAAAAGAAATTATTTTATTGAAAATATTGATTTTTCTATTATTGAATTGTGCTAAGAGCTAACGAAATAATCTAAAAAGCACTTACACGAACAGATAATAGAAAATTAAGAAAATTCATCGCTTAAACCATGTCTAGCTAAGCGTTTTTGGATTGAAGTTTAAGTATACACGATAGAATATTCTCAATTTCAAGCAATTTGAAAATATTTTTTTTTAAGTTGTATTGTTGTACAAATAGAAAAATTTGTAATACAATCTTGAGAAAACTAATTTTGATCTAAAAAAAAATTCTTTTTGAAAATCAATTTTTGTCTTAAAAATAATTGATTATTTTTTTTTGTCATTTATTTTTAGCAAAAAAAAAAAATTACAGAGAATTTGTTAACAGACAATTTAGACATAGAATCAATAGAGAAATGAAAAGAGAAAACCTTTCATTAACAAGCTGAAAATTTCCTAAATCTAATGCAATAAATTTTGAGTCAATTAGAACTGAAAAATAGATCCCATGTTATCAGTCAATTTAGAACAAATCAGTAAAATAGTAAAATTCAGACCACCTTGCATATCAATCATTTTTATTTCTAGTAAATAAAACCCTAAACTTTGATTTTTTTTTTAATTATCATCAATTGGATTATTAATTTAATCTTAGTGTCCAGCTTTTAAAGTCTAACTATTTTGGAATCACTAAAAAAAAATAAATTAAAAAACAAAAACCCTATAATTTATTTTTACTCATTTACAAAAGAGAAAAAATTTATTAATTGATAATTTTTAAAATAATTTGAAGCTTCGATAAAAACATAAATTGATTTTTCTGTTAATATGACCGAGTTTTTATGACTAATTGCTAGACATAGAGATAAAATTGTGTAACTATGAACAGAATTTACAAGTCTAAAATATTTTGCTATGATGATTATGATGACTATAAATAATTAGCCATAGAAAATAAAAAAAAACCAAAATTATTTGAGCGCATATAATTTAAATAGGTAGGATATGATGTGAAGTGAAAAATTTTACTCAAATTCAATTATTTAACTAGACACATTTGACCTAAAAAATATGATAGAATCCTAAATTTATATAAGATTAATTTTCAATTTTTTTGTTCCAATTTAAAAAATAAAAAATTATTCATTAAAAACGCGTATATTGACAAGTTTTGTACTTTTAAAAATATTATCTGGCGAATTTTTGAATCTCTGAAGATCAAATCTTTTTCTCTGACCTCTATTTTTAAAATATTATATTTAAATTTAACTAAAATAAATTGATTAGAGCCAAACTAGCTTAAATTTAAATTATAATTTATGCTTTTTAAAGCAAATTGCAGAATTTAAAATTTAACATTGCGAGATAAAAATCAAAATTTAAATCGAAAAAAAAAACCTCATGAAATTATCTTTTTTTTTTCTAGTTAAAAAATTAACAATTGATAAAAATATTTAGCTGAAAAGTGATTTTGGACTTTTGAGAAAAAACACAATCTGTGCTCACAAAGCTCATTAGCCATTGAGTAAATAGATTAGATAAAATAAATTCAGATAAATTTTCAAAGACCAGGTTATAATATTACTTAGAAAGTAAGCGGGTTATCCATTCGGAAACTAATTTAAAGTAGCCTAAATTTTTTTCTTCATAATAAATCCATAAATGAAATTTGAATGAGAATAATCATTCACTCGGCTGAATCTAAATTGCCATTATTTAATAAATTATTATTTTCTATTTTTAATTTTTCTACGCAAAAATTGATTGATAAAATAAACTGTCTCAATAATTTACTTATTCGTGTAAACAATAAAAAATTATTTCTAGCCAGTTGCTCTAAACGACAGTCTACTTTAGTGAAAAAAATAGAGAAACTTATGGTTCGAATCTCTTTATCATTTTAAATAAAATACAAAAATTAAGTTACATTTATTTTTACAAAATAAAAACACCAAATACTTTAAAATAAGCCTAATTAAGTTCTTGACTGTTTAAATTTATAAATAAATTATGCTTTTAACCATTTACTTAGAAAAAAAAATTGTCGGAATAAAACGGAAGAATGTTTATTATAGTCCATAAAGAGTAAAATTTTTCAAATAGTCTGACATATTTACTTTGTTGTTTATAAATCTTAACCTAAAATTTTTAGCTAAAAAAAAATCGATCGAAATAATGAAGATAGATTATTTTAAGATTTCTTTCCTACAATATAATCTATTCATTAATTCATGGGCATTCTATTTTGTATTCCCTTATAATGAAGAGTATCACATATTTTAAATTAATTGACTTTTATTTTTAATTAATGTCATTAAAAGAGTAGTTTTATTAAAACATTTTCATTCAAATAAATTAACTTGGAAATTTTGACTAAATAAAAAACGTAAAATAAATCGATCGATAATCTAACATATGTCAAATTTTACATACAAATTAAATTAATTTCTTATTTAGTTACACTAAATTTCTGAATGAATATATTTTTTTTCAATTCTGTCTATTTTTAGACAAGTTTTAAAATCTCCTGTGGATAAAAAAGCTCTAATTTTTTGAGAATAATCCATCCAGACATCTTATTTTAATACATACATATATTTTTTTTTCAGAACTGGTCAGGTATTTATAAACGCCAAATTAAAGCCATAAAAAAATAAAATTTTATTAAATGCGAAATAGTCGGTATTATTCAAATATTGTTTTTGAAAAATCGTAATAAGATAAATTTCCAAGGATTATTAACAATACCAAAATAAAACTAAAATTGCGCTTTAAATATTCTCCAAAATAGAAACATTAAACATTGAATTACATTCAAGATTGAATTCGATAGCTAATTAGAAAAAAATAATTACATAACTAGGCAGGATTTCCAAAGATCATAAAAAGCTGTTCTAAATATACCGTACTGCCATTTAAAACTAGTACTAGTAGTAAATAATTTATTCAAACAAGCCAGTTTGTACATTTAAAATAAATTCTTTAGAAAAACTGTGAAATAAGGAGTCTATATGCCTGAAACGGGGGAACTAGAAAAACAAAATTATTATAAACTGAATCATCATAAGTAGATATTAAACTATATACTGTTATTATCTTTCAAATTATGAATATTTTTTACTATGAAAAAAAAACGTAATTTAAAATATTTACAATTGTAATTAAGATTTTAAAGTTTAAGCAAATATTTGAAAATGTTATAAGTGCCGCTACCAGTGTCGACAGCTTGGTCTTAAATTTTTTTTGTTGACAACGTGAATTTTTAAAATTGAAACATACTTGATATAGCTCTTAATTAATTAAATTTTTAATATCTTATTTAAATTTGATGGACATTCGAAGGCATTTAATGAGCATCTTTTCTAAATTTTGTAAAAATGTTTTTTATTTCAACAAATATTCTATCAAGTTTAATATAAAATTTTAGAATGATATTTATTTTTGAATTAGGAAAAGTGATAGTTTATCTCATTTGAAAAAAAATTTATTGTTTCTAATTCAACAAAAAAAAAGACGAAACAAGAAATAAAAGAAAATACTCAAAGTTTAGCAAAACAAAATATTACGCAATATATAGCAATTTTTAAATATTTTTTTTCTAAAGCCCATAATTTAGCATAATAATGATGAGGGAGCCCTTTAATGATCATTAGAAATAAATGATGATGAAATTTTTTATATCTTAATGACAAAATAAATTATGCTTATTATCTTAATTTGTTGAAACGCAACTCAATGTAAAATTGTTTTGTTGCGTATCAATGTTTATCATCTATTACTAAAATTTGTTCATAAAGCTCACATTCTTCTTCAAATTTATTATGTAATAGTTAAATTTTCTCAAAACATTCTCAATAAAATCTAATCACTTATAAAATATCATTAATTTGAAAAAAAATATATCAAATAAATATTTTTTTTTAATTCATAGAAATCATTTATTAAATTATTTTAAAAATTTAAAATTTTTTTTATCAAAACCATATTAAAAATTGAAATCTATTTGCTGAATGAAAAAAATTCAAATTTTTGATTAATTAAATAAATAAGACTTACGTGAAATTCATCGATTTTTAAGCCTTATTATTTTAAGTGGTTTTGTAAAAATTTTTTATATCAAAAAAAATGTAATAAAAATAAAATTTTTTTTGTAAATTTAATTGAGATTTTCCCGACTTTTTGACAATTTGACCATTAAAACTTAAAAATTATTAACAAAAAGCTAATCTGAGTTGATATAATGAAGATGATCAATTAATACCGTAGTCTCATTTTTAACACTAGAAGCACCAAACAAGACATTTAACTGAGTGTCAAATAAATAAATATTTTTTTAATTATGTAGATTGTATATTTTTTTTAATAAAGAGTTATCACTCAAAAAAATCACTTTTCCTTAACATTTTGAATAGAAAAAATACTTGTTGCTGCTTGTGTTGAATAAAAAATAAATTATATATTTTGGATAAAATTTGATTTATCGAGTATTTAGTGTCTTTATATTAAATAAAAATATGTGTTCAAAATGATTTAATTTTTTTTTAAATCTTCTAAAATTTTTCAAACTATTCACGAAAAAAAAGTGAATGCAAAAGATTCGACCATATATGCCACTATTATAGACTTTTATCTCATTTATTTTATTTTTTTTAACATCGCCTTAAAGGCGTTCATTGAAATAAATAATAATAATAATATGCCATTATTATCAAGTAAAATCTCATTTCAAGTTCTAAAACATTATAAACTTATAAAAGAAAAAATCATTCTTTCAGTGATGATTTTTCTAATTATTAAAAAATATTAATATAAGTCTTTTATGAAATAATGAGATTCCTTTTTTGAAAAGGTCAAAAATTATATCGTATTTTTAATTCAAAATGATTACTGTAGGATGACAGAAAAAATAAATACGAATAAAAGCTATATATTTTAAGCTTTATACTATTATGTAATCTATCAATAGAAATGAATTATTTAATTGTTTACCTTTTAGTTTTTATTATTAAAATAGAAAGGTTTACAAAACCCAAATAAAAATCAATAACATTTTAAAATATGCTGATAAATCATTAAAAAATAATTTTCCTTCAATTTGAAAGACCTTGCTTCTTTTAGAAAATAAAATCATGAATCAAAATTGTATTTTAAATCCATTTAAAAAATATTAATTTAAAAAAATTATTGCTTAATTTTGTCTGAATATCTTAATTTTTAAAATAAATTTATTAAATAAATAAATAAATTTTGTAAATGTAATTGCTTGATTCTTTTTCGATCAGTTTTCTTGTTTAAACTATCTTCTATTAATCAATACTCAATTTAATATTCATTTAATAATTAAAAATTTTTAGTATATAGCATCAAAATTTTCATTTTAATTAATAAAAAAATCTTTGGTTTGTATCAAAAAAAAAACATCAAATTTTTGCATAAAAATTTTTAATTCATCTTAAAACCAATTTTAATGAGAAAATTTAAAATATTTTAATTTTATACGAGTCTTTTTAAAAGAAAATTGTGAGAATTTTTGATAAACTTTTTTTTAATTTATATTTCTAATTTCATTTTATGCTTTATTTTGCAATAAACGAATTATTTTTAATTCTTTAATTTTAAATTACTAAAATAAATTTAAATATCATTTGAGTCAAAATAGTTTTTGATACATCATAAGCTGAATTTAAATTATTTCAAGTTCAATTAGAAAAAATATTATGTTGTTTTTTTTTCAACCAAAATTATTTTCATAAAACTAAAACTTACTTTTTGCAAATATTGTTTTTAATTAAAATTGATAAAATTACTTGTAAATAATGGTTTATGTTAAAAACGAACTGGCTTGAAATATTTTTTTCAGTTAGATTGTTAAAATTTCAATACAGAAATTATCGAAATGATTTTTTGTTTTTTAATATTATTTGATAATTATAATATTTTTATAACAACTGAAGCTTTTAATAAAATTGATGTATCCTGAAAGGATTTTAGAAAAAAAAATTTAATTCAAGAACAAAACTGAGACTCTTAGTTAATAATTTTTCAAATTTTATCTTAATTAACTATTTTCCCCAATTATTTTGGCTTCTAAAAATGATTAATTATTGTCAAACTAAATTAGTCTAGAAAAATTTAATATTTTCCTGAATATTTGAAAAGTTCAAAATATTCTTTTAAAAAATTAAAGGCAAATTTAGAAAGCATTGACGTTTACAAGGTAAAAAACAACTTTTTTTTTAGAATAACTGGTTTCGATTGATTTATTTATACATTTCAAGACATAAAACCAGTTACAATTGAATAAAGCCTGCTATAAATAAATGTTTTTGCTCAAGGTTTTAAAACATATAATTTCAATTAAAAAAAGGAGTTTTTTTTTTAATTTTTTTATTTGATAAAAGCTTTTATTCTAAAATTCTAGATGTTTAAAGTTTTACACGATTAATAAAATTTTGGTTCATTGCAAATAATTTGGCACGTTTTTTTTTGGTTTTTAACTAAATCTTTTGTTTCCAAGGAGTGTTTTTTTTAATCTACATCAACTGTCATGATTTTTGTTTCATCAGCTCTTTATTCATAAAATGAATCTTTTCTTTAATCTAAAGCTCTTTATTCTTTTACTATATTTGACTAGTCTTTTGATGGCCTATTTTATTGAGTGGCCGGTCATTTATTTTGATATTTCATATCTTATCATAAGAATTAAAGTTCAAAAAATTTAATTTTTCTAAGTGTGTGAATAGAAAAATAAATTCTCGCTTTGGTACATATTTTTTTTAAGAAAAATCTCAAGTTTTTTAATTTCGAAATTATTATTTATTTCAAAATTACATTTTTCCTTATTAATGAGCAAAATAAAATATGAAAAATGGGAAAATCTATAAATTATCGCAAAAATATTTTAAGACTAAATAATAAAACCAAGCAAAGTGCAGTTAAATAGTGTCCTGAATTAAGGCGTTTCTTCTTTTCATTCACCATTTTATCTATATTATAATAGCCATAATTTATTTGAATTATACGTATCATCTAATGAACAAAAAGTGATCACGCTTTTTAACTCTTTAAGTTTAATTAAAATTCTAAATCGAAAAAAATTCTAGAAAAAAAAACTGTATAAGTTATTGTTGTGGCTTTTTGCTTGATTGGTCCAAAGTATAAACCGAATAAATTATAAGGTCTTTTGATACACGCTTTATTAAAAAGAAATATAAAAGTTATTCATTTCTAATCTTATTTGAAGCCTCAATTTTATATTGAAAAATTATAATTTTAAAAATTTTGTAAGCTTCTAGTTACTGAGCAATGAAAATCCATTTGTAAAATTATGGCTCGTTATTTCTTTCTAGTCTTTAAGTGAATTTTTGAATTTATTTTGTTTTTAAAGTCAAAAATTCAAGCGTTCAAATTTATGAACATTTTAAAATTATTTTTAGAGAGAATTAACAAAGAAATAACATGGAAATAAGCGGATCAAACTCTCCTTTTTTGATCTCATGCATCATTGTAAGTTTTGACAGATTAAATTAATGATCAAATAATGTTTATCTTTTTAGAATGAGACAATTCAGTCTGGTAATAGCATACTGATACAATTTCCACGGCACAAGATCAAGTCTAAATTAAAGCCCAAGTCAACACTATCAAAAAGTCCGCCCACATCGGCTGCCTTTTTCGGCGTCTACAACAAAACAAAATCTAAAATGGAATACCATGCTTATTCAGAAAATTTGAATCAAAGTATTTGTCACATTTTTGCCGTCTACATGAGCCATTCAGTAATTAGGACAACGAATAGGAAAAAACAAATTTCCAATAAATATTTTATAATTTTAAGGCTTCTTGCATATTCAGAGCTCCAGTTGATATTTACAGACAAGAAAGACGCTTAACCGAAATGAAGCCATTCCAAGTTTTGAACAAGCTAGCATGTTCGTCTGATATAGGAATGCGTTTGAGCCGACAATTGTTGAGCACTATTCTAAGAGAATTGCCTTTTTGCTCCATAAAATATCCACTATGGGAATTTCTTAAATGTTGTGTTGAAAATTCAAAAAAAAATCAAGAACACTGTCAGACACACGAATCAGCCATTTGCGGTGCAATTGCGGGTGGTACTTCGGCAGCTCTGACTATGCCATTTGATTTGGCATTTAAAAAAGTTTATGTTGATAAGGTAAATGATAGTATATATAAAAAATTTTATTTTAATAAAAGTTTATTTTTTATTAGATTACACCATATAAAAGATGGAAGCTTGTACTTACAATTCGTGATATAGCACAAGAAAATGGCTTCAAAGGGTGAGTTGATTTTATTCGATTATTTTTAACATCTAACCAAATATGTTATGTTTTTAACACAACTAATTTAAGAGGAAATTATCGCCGAGTTTTTATAATAATTATATTAATAAAATAAAATTAAAAAATGGGACTTGATGGCAAATAAACTAGGAATTGGTTGTAAAATTTTCACAGACCCGAGGAATCCAGAGGAAAAAAGCGAGTAGGAGATAGACAAAGATGATCATCTTCATAGAGTTCTATTTAGTACCACCAAACGAGCTTAAAATAATCTGTTAAGCATTATTATTTTTTTTTATCATTTTTAACAAAAATTTTTTTTGAATAAATATTTTTTATTTTTTTTTCTTCAGGCTGTTCGCTGGTGTTCGAAATCGTATTGCAATGATTTCATTTGGTGCACTACTCTTCTTTGGATGCTATGAGCAAAAGAAGAGGTTCTTCCACGATGACGAATAATCGAAAACATTTGTTCTTATTTTATATTTTATTTTAAATTTAATTTTTTTTTTTCTATTCGATTTTAAATATACCGAAGTGTAGTTAAACAATTAAATTTAGCGTTGGTTTTTTTATGTCAAATATTAATTTTCCACATTGTAAATATTACATTTTATAAAAATTTCGATTTAGATATCTTATACTTTTTTTTCTTATTAATTAAAGTTAATTTATTTATTATCAAATATTTTGTCTTTTTTTTTTTAAGATGTAAATTTCACTAAAACATATAAAAAAAACTTTGTTGATTTTTTATTTTTTCTTAAATTTAATTTTTAAAATATTTTATTATATTTTATAGAAGTGTAATTTTTTTTTTGTTCTTGAATTCTAAAAAAAAAATTAATTTGATTTAAATACTGCTCCCAAGCCAAAATTGTCCCAGCCTAAAGTCTGGAATTTTGGTTTTAGGGTAGTCAACGAAATGTTTAAAAGTTTTTTCTAAGGAAAAGTAAATTTTTATAAATAGATTTGCTATTTTATTAAAAAAAAATAAAACTATTTTCAATGCAATGCAAATGAAACCAATACAAAATTAAAAATAAAATCTATAACCGATTTTTTTATTTTTTTTCCCAATCCCACATTGTATTATTTTCGTAGTTCTAAATTAAGATTTTGGCTTGATTCTAATGTATTTAAATGCATTAAAATTAAATTATCAAATATCATATTGTTTTAATAATTAATATTCAAAAACTTCAAAATCTTAAAAAATGATGTCTACTGAAAAAGTATCTCATGTTCATGAAAAACAGCATCAACATCAAAAACACCATACAAGTGAAAGTCAAAGACAACAGCACACACAAAGCCAACGATCCCATACTCATCAAGGCATATCGGATCCAACTATTCAGCTTTTTAATCGATTAGTTGCCCGACAAACCCACTGTCTTCTAGGAAGAACTGGTTTAAAAGTCAGCCGAATTTGTCTTGGGTCATTGAATTTTGGAAAAGTTGATAGCCAGTTTGGTGAACGCCCTGGCCAATTGAGCGAACAAGAAGCCCACAAAATTCTTGACAGGTTTGTTGAATTGGGTGGCAATTGCATTGACACAGCTGATTTTTTCCCATGGTTTGGTTCAAGTGTTGGAGAAGCAGAAAATATTATTGGAAATTGGCTAAAAAAGTATTTATTAAGAAAACTGTAAATTTATTTCATTACTTAATGATTTATTAAAGACAAGATAGAGAAAAAATTTTTATAATGACCAAAGTTAGAATGCCCACTGATGTAGAAAACGTCAATTCTGTTGGTTTGTCGCGTAGCCATATTTTCAATTCGGTAAATTGCTCACTAAAGAGGCTTCAAACTAACTACATTGATATGTTGGTATTGAATGGCTTCGATCCGACAGTCAATTTGTATGAAACTGTTCGTCATTTGGACGATTTAGTTGAACATGATAAGATAAGATATATTGGAGTCAGTGATTTTAAAGGATGGCAATTGCAAAAGTTTATTGATGCTTCCAAGTAGGATTTTATCCTGGCTTAATTTTCTAAAATTAGAACTTTAATTTTTATCTAAGAGTTCTTAACTTACACAAATGTGTTTGCTATTTGGGTGAATATAATTTGTTGACTCGAGGTTGTGAATGGGAAATAATGGATATATGCAGAAATGAAAGGATCGGATTCATAGCATATTCGCCATTTAAATAGTGAAATTTTAAAAATAATTTATTGGCTTTTTTAATAAATTTTATTTAAGTGGTGTTTTGACCAGCAAGTGCTCTGAGGGAAAATTACCCGAAGGTTCCAGAATAAAATCAGCAACTGAAAGACCAAGTCTGGCTTCAATGGCCGAGTCATTCGATGAAATTAAGAAAAATCCTTGCTACAATGATGTTTTGGAATGCTGTCAAAATATTGCCAACAAACGCAATTTATCATGTGCTCAAGTTTGCATATTGTGGGCCTTACAGAAAGGTTTTATAACCTCAGTAGTAGTAAGTTGCAATTCAGTCAAAGAATTAGAGGATGATTGGGCATGTTTGAAACAAGATTGCTTTTTAACTCAAGAAGATATGGAAGATTTGGAAGAAGCTTCTTGTCATAGAGTTCAATATCCATATAATATTAATTTAGCTTCACTTGCTGGTGTGAGAGAAATCGACATAACTGAGTGTTGTGGTTTTGAGCAATTATCTTTGACAGCACCAGAAAAAACTCATGAGCAAACAAGATCATCAGAAACTTTTCATGAGGCTAAAGGTCAATATTTTCCTGAACAGCATTCTCTAAGAGAACCTCAAATGAGATCAGTAGAACAAAGATCAATCAGCTAAAAAAGCTTAGTTTTTTTTCAAATAATATTTATAAGAATTATCTTCATTAGTTTCAATAAAATTTATTCAAAAATTTAATTTTTTAAAAATTATTTTATTTTTATTATTTCACTCTTGATTATTTATTAAAATTTCGGAAATACAACGTTCACAGTATCTTACAATTCGATTTTTGACTTCAAATTTTTAATCCAAGCATATGAAAATATTTAAAACGATGATAAAAAAAAAATTTCCAGTTCTAAAGGTCTAAAAAAACTTTGGTTTTCGAAAAGTAGGATGATATGTTAACCTTACGAAGTAGTCCAAATATTCTTATTAATGGTTATATTTTCGGAATGAGCACAGCATTTTACGCGGTAATCCGAAGTTTTTTTTGGAACAAAAAATTATTCTGAAACAAGATAATATTTTAAAGATTTTATTTTTTTGATTTTTATAAACCCAAGAAAGTTGATCAAAAATATTAATTTTTTAAAAATTTTGAAAAAAAAAAATTTTTTAATTCTATAAGATTTAATAAAATTTATTCTACCTCATAATTTGCATCTATGTAGACAGAATAAGAGGTCTTTACACTCAAATTATCAAAATATTATTCCCATCATGTCAATTTTAATTGAAATTTTTAAAGCTTGTTTGGCAAAACTGAATGAATGAACAATAACTTTTTGCTGGCAACAATTGTTCATCTACACTTTTACTATTTAGCTTTAAGACAGCCAGATTTTAGAATTTACTTAATGATGTCTTTTTTAGATGAAAATGAAACTTATAAAAGAATCATTAAAATGTTGAAATAATTAATTTCTGAAAATTTAGATAAAAAGATAATTCGATAAATTGAAAATCTATATTAAAAATATTCTTAGATTATTTCACATCAAAACCAAATAAAATAATTATGGAAGCATATTTTTAGAAATAATTAAAATTTAAACAATAGCTTGAACAATTTCATTAATACAAATATACATATTTAAGCTGTGTAATTTTTCTCATTTTAAAATTGAATCTTAAAAAAGTATTCTATTTAATTAAATAATCCTCTTTTTTTAATTTAATTTACTTTTCTCATTCGTTTAATTATTTAATTCAATACAAAAAAATACTAAGTATTTTAACACTAGAAAGCCCGAGGGGTTTTTTAGACCTCTTTTTGAAAATTTAAAATTTGAATATTATCTCAAATATAT
>VANL01001228.1:0-15841 GCA_006352455.1 Brachionus sp. 'Tiscar' | reverse complement strand
CTTTGTTGCATTAACAGAGCCAATTTTTAACGCCTAGAAAAAAAGTTATTAATACTTTTTCTTTTTTGTTCTGTTCTATTGTACTAAATTTCACAAAAGCAAATTTTACGAGTTTTTTAAAAATGTGTTTAGCTTTTGTCCATGAACTAAAAATTTAAAAATAAACGAAATAATTCTTTTTTTTTTTTGAAATTTTTAGAGTAAAAATAATTAAATTCTATTTTAAAAATATAGAGCTAAAAATGATTGAATATAAATAGCTAATATTTGATCCAAAGTTAAGCTTTAAAAACAATCATTTTTATCAAACTAAGACTTAAGCGTAACGCGATATGAATAATAAACCGAACTGGCTTAAAATTGAAATTATAATTATATGACTTTATCAAGGTCATATGAATTAGGACTCGTTTTGTGGCTTATTTCTTGTAGATAAAGATAAAAAAATAATTATTGAAAAATGGTAAAAATGGCTATGAATCTATAAATAAATTCATCTAAAAGCGATTGATTACTCTAGCTAAATGTTGACAAATCGAGGAATTTGGGGAATTTTGATTGCAAAGGTGTATAAAAATTTGTGATCGATTGATAGGAGGATAAAATACAGCATCAAAAAAAAAAGACCGTAGCTCCATTCAAGTCATAGACTCGTGTTTTCTCTAGAGTTGATAAATCAAAAAGGAAAGAATTATTTGAAAAAATCAAAAATCTATATAAATACTACCGTATTCCCTCGTTCGATTATGCTGCAGCATAAGCTAAGCTACCGGCTTTTGGAGCATGCACCAAAGTACATCTCACCCATTTTGAATTTCACATAAATATTAGTAACTGAGGGATCCAAGACCCTTTAAGTAAATTAGTTATTTTAGTCATAGCAGTAGTAGTTCTTGCAATATAGTGATTTATACCAGCGCAAAATATGCGCTTAGTCAGTCTTTATGAATTAAGTTTGTGAGTATTAATTTATCAATTTGAGCCTTGAAACTGTTGAGTGTCCTTGTTGATATTGTTTTTTTTTCTAGTTTACCCCATGATTCAACAACTTTGATTGTTAAAAATTGACAACGATTTTGTCATTTTTTGTTGATCTCTCTTACAAGTTTATGATAATTTTTCCTTCTTAGATTTAGGCATAAGCTATTTGCATAATTAATTCCATTTACAAAATCAATTCTTTCTTAATCCCGTTATTATTTTATTTATAAAAAAAAAAAACAATAAATTTTTTAATTAAATTTTTTTTTTATTAATATAAAAATATTTTTGATTCATTTTTAATTTTTTAATAAACTAAAACAGTAAATAATTACAGTAAAAAAACAGTAAATAAGACAAATCGACATACTTTACATGACAATTTAAAAGATTAGGGATTAATGAAAAATTAATTATTAATTTAATTAAAATTATATGAGACCAGATAACATGTAACAATTAATAATTAAGAAACTAAAAAAATGTTAATTATATATTGCTTGCTAAATTAGAGATTAAAGAAAATTATTCAATAGACATATTTGAAAGCAGTCAGCTACTGGCACAGACAATAAATTTTCAATAATAAATATATGGAACACGTTTGCTTGAGAAAAGTAGCTATAGTAAACAGAGAGTGAGAGCGCATACAAACCATGTTGTTTAGGGAGCGAGTGATCGAGCTTTTTACGGCTCATAATCAAGTCTTGAGCGTGAGTGCCAATTCTACCTTTATCTTTTTGCCTAATATTCATAAAATTATCATAAGATAAATCCTATACCAAATGAAAGCCATACTAAACTGAAAACAACCAATAAATATGCTAGATAAGCAAGCCAATAAAATTGCTTCATAGGCCGACTAATAAAATGAGAGCTCTGATCTGTCGAGTACTCCGTGAGTGACCTGTGAGTGAAAATTTTACAAAATTCTTTTTTTTTTCAAATAAAAAATCGAGCTATTTCGAATTCTTTAATTCTTTTTCTACTTCATTCTGAATTTCACAATCCTGTTCAATGGGCGGAGAGTTCTATATGGCTATATGACTTAAGTCTCTTCATAGACACTATAAATAATCGTCACATTTCCCATCATTAATCATAAATTAAATTTTCTAAAAACTTTAACCGGGGAAAAGAAAATTTAACAAGACGCCATTTTTAATTTAGATTTAAAGAGAAAAAAATATGGCTCGTACAAAGCAAACTGCTCGTAAATCAACCGGAGGAAAAGCTCCACGCAAACAATTGGCCACTAAAGCTGCACGCAAAAGTGCGCCGTCGACTGGCGGAGTCAAAAAGCCGCACAGATACCGACCTGGTACTGTAGCTCTTAGAGAAATCCGTAAATACCAAAAAAGCACTGAACTTTTGATCAGAAAACTGCCATTTCAAAGACTGGTGCGTGAGATTGCCCAGGACTTCAAGACCGATCTTAGATTTCAATCAGCAGCCATTGGAGCTCTGCAAGTAATTATTGATCTTTCGATCTAACTTAATTTTCAAAAATAGAATTTTATATTAATTTTTTTTTATAGGAAGCCAGTGAAGCCTATTTGGTTTCTTTGTTTGAAGACACCAATTTGTGCGCTATCCACGCCAAGAGAGTAACCATTATGCCCAAAGATATTCAGTTGGCCAGACGTATCAGAGGAGAGAGAGCATAAGCGTTCACAAAATTTACTTGAAAATTAACTTTCTAAATTTTTTTTTCTAATATATATTGTAATTTTGGATTCTTTTTTTTTCGCATTCTTAACTAAATGTTTTCCTTAAAATTTTGTTCAATTAAGTTTTTTTTATAGGAACACCTCCTAATGGGAAAAAAAAGGAAATAATATCATTAGATGTCTATGAATAAAATGTGTTTTCTGAAAAAAAAACAGTCGATACCTACATACTTTTCTTTTTTTACTTCATAATATTTTATTAATTTTCAATTTAATTTAGTAAAATAAAATTTCTTGTTAATCGTTGTATCGATTATAGTTGAAATAAAAGTTTGAAAATATTCCATCATTTTCTAATTTATTCAATTGAGCTTGTTGAAAGTCATCTTTTAATGATATATATTTGAACAAAGCATCTATCTTAAGAAAAACACAATTTTATCGTAGCTCTTCTACTACAAAACTAGTCAATGAGAGTTTTATTTTACTCATGACTTATCCATTATTAATGCAAACAAAAGAAAGCTTTTTTAAGTTAGATAAACATTAAAGTAATGTTTAAAAACTCGACTTTTAATTAAATTTTTCTACATTTAAAAACATTATTTTTGTACCCATAAGGAAAAATAGTTTGTTTTAAAATTTAAAAAAAAAATTTTTTTTTAATGCTACCCAAAAAAATAATTATGTCCTATTAGTTAAAAAAAAATGTAGGTTTTTTTTTTTTGGAAATTATCACAATTAAAGATTAAGAACAGATTAAATTTTTTTTCGACTCTAATATTTTATTTTTATCAAGATTTAATTATTAATTAAATAAATTTGCATTTGCAAGTCAAGTTATATGTTAAATGAATTTTATTTAATTATTTTGTTATTTTTAAAATGGAAAGTATTTTACACTAGATTAGACTAAAATAAATTTTAATAAAAAATTTAAAATATAAAAAATAACTGAAATTTTTGTTCAAAAAATATTTTGCTCAAATATTTCCACATACTTTTAGCTTTATTTTAACTAAAAACCAAAATTTAAAAAAATCAAATCTTTTATTATAAAATTTAATTAAATTTATCTAAATTAAAAATTGATCTAATCGCAAACTCGTTTACTTAAAACCAAAATTAGAGTCAAAATGTTACTCTTTATGATAGCAGTATTCTAAAAATTTGGTATAAAATAAAATAATAGAACGTAAATTAAAAAAAATGTAAAAACTAAAAAATCTGATATTTTTTTTGTTCAATAAGGTTTTACTAGTTCTGAAAATGCAGCTTACAATGTAAAGTTTTAAAGATAATTTATTTTTGTCTATAGACTATTTATTATTAAAAATTGCAAAAATTTTAGGTATAAAAAGAAGTCAATAACCCATTTGAAGAGTTCGTTTGAGTCTTGGCACAAGGAGATTTTTGATTTAGAGTTTCTTGAGCTTTTAATGAAGGCATCGATATTGCACGTATGAGGGGATTGATCAGTTAATTTTTTCTCATTAGAACAATTTTTGACGTACCTGTTAAATAGATTTCTAAATTTTGTTACTATATTTTCAATTTTTGAGAACCCTAAAAAACTAAATAGATGGTTTGTCATATGATTAGTTATAAATTAACTTAAAGGAAGCATTCTGAAGTATCTGTAGTCTTTGCATGTTAGTTTCGAAAACACGGATTAAGGGGAAAAAATATTGTTTACCTATACGAACCAATAAGTGCGTTCTAAGTTTTGTGGGACAGAATATTAACTAGATTCACTCTATCGTCACATCTAGAACGGATAAATTCAACTTGAGATTTTGGTCAAACTTAGTTCGAGTCTTTGTATGGAATTTGCTTATCAAAAAGTTTTAAACTTAGCTTATTATTTTTGGAGGGACTACCAGAGAAGATTATATCACTACAGTTGTCAGCGGACATTTTTAATCTCCATTTTTGAAATCATTGAAGTCAAACAACCAAAAATTTTTTGTTGAAATCAAAAAAACAAAAATAATAATAGAAATGGCTTTGGCCCCAGTAGAATCGTCCGAAGAAGCTAAATTAGCTGCAAAAAAAGCATTAAGCAAACATTTAAATCCGGTAGCATGTGGCATTTTGTGTGAATTTATGAAAAATTAAAAGGGTGTTAAATTGCACATGTCAAAAAATACAAAGAATAATTTAGATTTTGTTTTATTTAATTTTAAAAATTGGGACTTAAATTTTTTTCTTGAAAATTGGTAATAAAGTTTAATATATTTTAAAAAATTTCCTGATTACCAAGAAATTTTTCTGATCGGAAAAAAAAATTATTTTTATTTTTTCATAAATTAGAGGTTTTTTGATCAAGAAATATGTGATCATTAATCACATTCTAGAAACCAGAAGAATGTTTAAAATTATAAACAAGATCAACTGGCATGTGCTAGAACATCATAGCTTTCATTTTATTATATTTATTATTATTATTATTATTATTGTATTATTACATCTTCAATTCTGATTCAGACAAAAACTTCAAAATTCACTTGGAAAAATGCTCAAGAAACAGTCTAATCTACTGCCATAACTTTTAAGAAGCTTAACCCGTTAGGGTCGCAGTGTATTGTACTACTTCTACTATTACTAAGTACCGGTCTTCTGGTTTTTACTTAGATAATTTTATAGCGTATAATTTTGATTACTTCTCCTAGAAATGAGAAAAATTTAATTTCCTATTTAATTTGGCTGTCACTATTGAAACCATGTAATAAATGTATTTTTTTGATTTTTTTAAATTTGGTTATCTGAAATTTTTGATATAAAATTAGAGAAAAAACAAAATTAGAATAATTTAAATTAAAAAAAAAATAAAGCCACTTTTATCGAATTAAAGTTTGATTACAAAACAAATGAGCTTTGAGTTGGTTTTATTTTTACAAATAATTAAAGAAAGATTGATCGAAAAAAAATATAATTAAAAAATAGTAATTTATTGAAATTAAAGCTTTTAAAAAAAATTAATTGAATTTTTAAAATTTAAATTTTTGAAATCTTATCTGAACGGAAATAAATGATTCAGGTTTAATTAGCGGTCTTTGGTTAATATTGTACCCAAGTGATTAAATTAAAAAATTGAATTTCCTTAAATGTTTAGAAATGTTTATTAGATAATTTAAATTAGATTAGAAAAAGAAAAAAGACAGAAATTACAAAAAAAAAATTTTTTTTTTAAAGCTTTTCTGTTCAAAACCAAGGAAATTTCTTCAAAAATAAAATTCAAATCTCCACAAGAATTTTAAATTAATTATTTTTATTATCAAGTTATTTGAGTTCGTATAGATTTTTCAAAATTTATTCATTTATTTAATAAAGAATTCCTTATTAATAGATGCTTTTGATCAGTTAATTTAATGAGTGAGCTATTACTAAGAAAAATAAATTTGTCACCTAAAAATTCAATGATATGTTCCTCATATGATTCGAATCTAAATAGCAATCGGCGACTAAGTTTTCGCGCCTGTGATATTTTGAATAGTTTACGATGCCAAAATAAGCTATGTGATTGCAAAATAGTATGCGACGACTTAAATGAATTTCCCATACATCGCATTGTTCTAAGTGGTAAATACTCAAATTATTCTCTTAAAATTTTCTAACTTATCTTAAAATATCCAAAGCAACTAGCACTTATTTTTATGCCCTATTCACAAACGGAATGAATGAAACTGAAAGTCAAGTGGCGCATATCAAAGACATTGACTCGAATACAATGAAATTAATAATTGGCAAATAAAGTTTTCTCTTATTTTAAAAATAAAGTAAATAATTTTGTCTTTTTAGAATGGGCATATAGCCGTGATGTAGAAATAACATCAAATAATGTTTTGACATTGCTTCCAGCTGCTGACCGTTTTCAAATATTGGGTCTTGTTTCCAAATGTAATGAATTTCTTCAAAGACACATAGATTATGACAATGTAATTGGTATTAGAAAATTTGCCTCGGCCTATTATTGTCAATCGCTAAAAAACGCGGCTGATTCATTTTTAATGTAATTTTCAATTTTGACTATTTCAGCATTACTCAAAATTTTAAAAAAATTTACAATGGAGTCTAATAATTACTATTTAATAGAAAGGGTTAAAATTAAAAATTTCTAAATTAAAAATTTTGTCCTCTAGTAAAAAAGAACATTGTTCTTCTGTAATTTTTGGGCTTATATTGTTTAAAAGGAATGTTAAAATTAGTATTTAGTCTTGGGTATGAAAGGACATTCTATTTGGACTATGAAAGCTCAAAAATTACAGAAAAACAATGACCTTTCTTTACTAAAGGACAAAAAATGTGTCTTTTTTTAAAAACAAATTTGTTTAATGACTTTTTGAAGAGTACAAAAAGTACTATCTTAGTTTTTTTTCGGCTTTTACTTTAACTTAATTAAATTTATGTCCATCTTTAAAAAATTCAATTATTATTATTATTATTTATTCAAGTCCTATGGACAAATTGAAGTGTGATATATATTAAATAAAAAAAAGAGTAGAATAAATACACTTAAATGCCTGTTTTAAAATTGTATAATTATTAAGTAATAAATTTAATTCCATAGGCTTTTGCCATACGGAAAGAGTAAGTAGAAAGATATATAAAAGAAATAGACACTATTATATATAAAAATCCATCTTTAAAAAATCATTTAATAAATCAAAAAATTTAAAGTAAGCTAAGCTTAATTCCATATTTAATTTGATTTGGGCAACAATAAACTTAATTGAATCAACCAGACCACGGTTTTTTTCGAAAAATAAGTGATCGATTATTGCTAGAGAAGTCTTCGAACTATAGTGCATACCATCAATATGAGTTTTTTAATTTAAATTAAATAATAATAATTAAATTTAATTTTAAAAATTGGAAAATATAGTTTTTATAGAAATTTTGAATATTTTTTTAAAAAAATGTTTAATCACTCACAGAGAAAGATTTTAACTAATTAAAAAAATATTTAAGGCAAAATTTTTTACAAGTAACTAAATCAAGTACAGAAATATTTGAGCTTAGTTTTGAAGAGTTCAACGAAATAATTTTATCTGACGAGCTGAATTTAAGAAATGAAAATTATTTATTTGAAATTATAACTAAATGGATTGAATTCGATGAAGGCAGAGAGGAATATTTTCTAAATTTGCTTAAATCAATCCGATTTGGTTTTATAGACAAAAAATTTTTTATTGAAAAAATTCGATCACATCCTCTAGTGAAACATTCATTTCAAATAATTGAATTTTTGAATAACTGTTCAAAATATTTAATTGAATATTCCAATCAAAAAGTAATTAAAAAATTAGAAAAAAAAATTTTTCCAAATAATTTTTATTTTTTAAGATGGCTAATTTGTCTGATATTCGTCTGAGGCCGAGAGTGCCTCACGAATTATTGGTGGTGGTCGGCGGTTGGTCATCGGGCTCGCCAACTAATTCTATAGAAACTTTTGATCCAAATGCCAACATTTGGCAAAATTTTGAGTATTTAGATAGAGCACCTAGAGCATATCATGGTTGTCTGGTAATAGAAGATTATATTTACATAATTGGCGGTTTTGATGGAACTCAATATTTTAATAATTGTCGTAAATTTAGCATAAAAAAGCGTCAATGGGAAGAGATGGCCCCAATGAATATCAAAAGATGCTATGTGAGTGTGGCCAGCTATAAGGGAATTATCTACGCAATGGGAGGATTTGATGGCTATGGTCGCCACAAGACAGCTGAACAGTACAATTTGGAGAAAAATCAGTGGAGTTTTATTTCAGACATGAATGAATTTCGAAGTGATGCAAGTGCTGCCGAACTAAATGGAAAAATTTATATTTGTGGAGGCTTCAATGGGTCCGATTGTGTGGACACTGTTGAATTCTATGAGCCTGAATCAAACTGCTGGACACTCATCAGTAGAATGAATTCAAAAAGAAGTGGTGTTGGACTGGTAAGTTATATGGGTTGTTTGTATGCCATTGGGGGTTACGATGGGTTTTTGCGCTTGGATACCTGCGAAAAATTTGACTTAAAATCGAGAAGATGGACAAAAGAAGCGGATATGAATAGCCCTAGAAGTAATTTCGGTCTTACGGTTTTTGATAATTGCATATTTGTAATGGGAGGCTTTAATGGTATTACTACGATTGCTAGTGTAGAATGCTATAGTGCTGAAGAAAAAAAGTGGATTAGAAAAGAAAAAATGAATTTGAATAGAAGTGCATTGTCAGTTTGTGTTTTTAAAGATATAGATCACATCAGGCCTTTTTCGGCATTGGTTATTCGAACCAAATTCGAGGACAAAATCAACAGACAATTTTTAAACAATGTTTTCAATTTATCTCAAAACTATATTAATTATTTAAGAAGTTTTAATTAGAGTATAGTCATTTATTTTTAAAAAAGAAGTGTGAAAATAACTTTTTCATATGTGAAATTTTTTTTAGCAAAATTTTATTTTATAAAGCTGCTTTTTTAAACCAAGTTTGAATAAAATTTTGATCTTTTTAAAGTAAATAAAAATAGTTTATTAATGTAAAAGCCAATAATTGTCTTTTGCTAACTTTTTTTCATTTCCTTTAAATTATGTTCAAATATAATGCCATTTTTTTTAAATTTTAAAGAAAGCAAAACTATTAAAAAATTATTCCTGTGAAAATGATTAAAAAAAATTTGTCTTTTTAGTGAAAAAATTTTCTATTAAAGGAGGTGATTATGATTTTCTATGATGAAAAATTTCTATCAAAAATTTTCTATAATTCTTATTCTACAAAAAAGGGTTGAGCCAATTTACCAATATAACAAACCTTTGAATTGTAATTAAAAATTTCCATTAACTTGAATAAAGCTGTATAATTCTTTATTATTTAATTCAATAACTCTAATTAGTGTTTGTTCCTCGATACACTTTTTGTTTTGTCTTTTAAGCTTTTTCCAATTAAAAATTTAACTAAATCAACTTAAAAATATTATTTTTTTTTAAATAAAATTAACTGTTATTTTGAAAACAAAAAAACATTGATAAATTTATATCAAATTTTTTAATTATTTTTAAAAAGTCAATAAAGATCAAATTGATATTTTTATAAATTGAAGGCTTGATTGTTGCAAATTTCAGCATTGATCTCTTGATCACAAAGCTATCAATCAATCTTGAATAAGAAAATCCAAATGTTTTTTCTCCACTGTTCGTTTTAGCCATCGGTTCGATCAGGTTTGCACTATTCCTTAAATTGCAACTTAAATTTTTCTTAAATTTAAGAAGTCTATTTTTTAAATTCTCAGGCGAGTTATGATAGAATAAAGTCTTAAAAGAGAATGATAACATTCTTTCTAAAAATCTGTGCTGAAAAGCAAAAAATTATTAACATCAGTAAAGTTTTTCGATTCAAACTTGAACTTTAAAAAAATTTAAAAATAAAAAAATAATAACTTTTAGCCAGTTTAATTATTGCCTCTTTGGAAAAATAACACAAAAGAGTTGAACAATAATCAAAATAAGGTAGGATCATTAACAAAAAAGGAAGGTCATTTACAAAAAGAAGAAAAAGAAGTGGGCCCGAAACTGACCCTTGTGGAACTCCTAATTCAAGTGATACAGGTTTTGAATTTTCTTTACCAAAGCGAACTATTTGTGATCTATTTCTAAAATAATTAGAAAGTAGTCCCAAAGATTCATTATCAAACCATTCATAATGGAACAGATAATAATTAATACTTGAACATTTTAAAAAAATGTCTCAAAAGCTTACTAAATTAAGATTTTTATTCAATATAAAAATAAAAATATTTTGTAGCAAAATTTCAAAAATCTTTGGATTAATAAGATTCATAATGGAACAGTTTTAAAAGAAGAAGATTAGAATCTATCACATCAAAGGCTTTTTAAAGTCAATAAGTAAGGATAGATTGGTCAATTTATTATCCTTCGCAAAATTCAAATCACTGAGGTATTCATGTACAGCCGTTTGACAGATCTAAAACCATGCTGATCATTAAAAAATACTGTTTGACTCAAAATAAAAGCCAATCTGCTTCGCAAAAGGTTTTTCAAAAGTTTTTCATGCGGCAAAGGACTTGTAATACTGCCATGTTTATTCTGATTGAACCCTTCAATAACAGATAAATAAGTGCTAAATTTTCAACACATTTTGATTTTTAAATAGTATGATATAAAGCTTCACAAAGTTTTGACTTGTTGTAATTAATCATATAGGTAAATTAATATTTTAATAAATTTTCAAATTTATCTAGAAAAATCTTTTAAAAATCATTGGCATATCTGGTTATAGTTAGACTTTATTTGCTTAACAAGAAAATTTAAAAAAGAACATAAAAATCTTAAATTTCGAGTTTAAAATTTCGAAAATTTAAGCTCTAAATCTGAAAAATGATATCAAAATAAGTAAAATGAAATAAAGTATTTTTGTCTTAAATTTTCGTCAAAAAGTGCTCTAAAATTTTTCATTTGATTAAACGAAAATTTACTTTATAATACTATGTTATTTACTTTTACTTTTCTTCTTTTTTTTTTATTCAATAAATTTGATAATTTTTTAGAATTTCTTTTCAATTAAATCTAAAAACAAAAAATATCCAAGATTTTTGAAATTTTGCTACAAGATATTTTTATTTTTATATTGAATAAAAATCTTAATTTTGTAAGCATTTGAGACATTTTTTAAAATGTTCAAGTATTAAATAATTATATTTTAAATTTTATGAAATTTTATACAAAAAAATTTTATTCAAAAATAAACTTAATTTTAAAGATAAACAATAATTTGATGGATTTTTAGTTTTAAAACTTTTAGAAAAAAAAAATGAACAATTTGATCTATCACCAAAACTCTTAATTTAAAAAATAAAATTGGAAATTTTTCAACCGAGTCAATAAAACAATATACAATTCAATAAGATTTTTAAAAATATTTTGGATACTGTTTGAGCGTGATTGGCAAAGGTCTTGGAGACCAAACTTTTTGAGAAGACAAATTTTTAACTCTCGCTATCATGTTATATAGCGGATCAAAGTGTGGAATAAAATAGACCAAAAGCCATTCATTAGCTACATCAGGCCAAAACATTGTATTACATGCTTCAATAAATCTATCTTTAAAGTCAACCATTGAACTATAAGTGTATCGCACTCGTTCCAGCACTTCTGTAGTTCTTTTCCTGTGCAAATAAGCATATTCGAGGTTCATTGGTGAAACGTACTTTTCGGCAAATTCCATGTCTGATTTGAGTGCTTGTAGCAAAGACTGAAGAGGAAGCATTGCTTCATAGACTTCATGACCCGGGAATTGGCAACTAATCGGATAATTTACTACTCCGTCCCACGGAATTTGACCAGAACAACCCAGCATTTTGGTTATTTCTCGCTTTTTTTGGTCGTCAAGTGGACCATATTGCATTACTTGCAAATTAAATATCAATGACGGTATTGCCTGGGGCAAAATGTCGCACAAAGTCAAAAAATGATCGTATCTCGACCAGCCAGTAAAGGCAACTCCAATAAAATCTAAAATTTTATTCGAAACTTTTTCTTTCATAACACCAATCCATGATACATGATTTAAATAATGATGCTGAATACTGGTGATTGTAGCCAATTCACCACTAGCACCTTTATAGGCCGAGGCAATCCATATCTTACCAAAAACATTGCCGTACTTGACATAAAGATCAGGCTGAAAGTATGTCTCAACATTTTCCATATAGCCCCACATCATCGGCTGTAATTCAAGTTTTTCTATTTCATTTTTAAATCGCATCAGTGTTTGCTCTTCTATTCCATGCAGCATATCATCCCAAAATATTACCTTAACATTTGGTATTTTTGAGCGGACATATGTGGCTATTTTTATCAAATGTCTAATTTATTTTTAGAAAAAAATTAAATTAAAATTTTTTTTAATTTTATCACTTTCATAGTTAAATTACTGGATAAAAACTTTGGAAAAATCATAGCTATTAGGCATACTAGCACATTTTTCATGAGCTAACTTGTAATAGACCTCATCACATCCAACATGAAACTCTCCAACATCCGAATGATGCTTAATTACTTGATCAAGCATTTCAAATATTACTTGATATGATTCTTCCAGACACGGAGTGATTACTTGCGGAAATTCGCTAACTTCTCTGAGATGAGCGAAACTTTTCACTTTTAAAAGCCATTCCAAGTGACCATAAGTTTGTACAAGTGGAATTATTTTCAGACCATTTTCTTTGGCCAATAATTTAATCATATTTACATCATCTGCCGAATAGGCGTTACCATGTCTGGCCTCGGCCAATTTTCCCTCAAATGGAAACATGTCTTCATACTCCAATAGAATGCCAGTGGCACCGAATTGCTTTATGAAGGGTATGAATTTTTTCAAATAATGAGGCTTTGGCGGCGCTCCTTTTAGATCTATGTGAACTATGCGCTCCAATTTGGACAAAAAGTTAACATTATTCTCACTAGGATTGATTGGAAGTTGATTTTGTCTATCAGGAATAAATGGAATATTTTGGAATTGATTTTTTGCATTGAATTCAATAACTCTTTTAGCATCTGGTCTAAGATTTTCAGCTGGCTTTATAAAATTAATCAATCTATTATTATCAACAATATTTTTTTCTAATGAAATATCTTTTTCCAACAAATGATTTTTGACAAAACGATTGTTCAAAATTGAACGCTCTATCTCAATTTGATGTTGTCTATTATCTGAATTTATCATTCGGAAAAATAGCAGAAATATAGTGCAACATATTAGAATAATTGATATTCTAACTCTTTTTTTGTAAAAAATTCCAATAACTTAAACGAAAATTTTTTAAAACAAAAATTAATAATTTCTAAAATTAAAAAAAAAAAATTTTTTTTTTTTTTCAGTTTAAATTTTTACCTAACAACTTACCTCGTTTCATTTTTACTAAATTTAAAACTAACTCTATAACATTTGTTTAGAACGAAATGGAAATTATTTTCTCATCTAAAAAAGGTTAATTTTAATTTTAAAATAAAATAAAAATGAATCAGTATTCAATGAACATTTTAGTCGTAATAAAAAGCTTTGCCTATATTCTCAATTTTCTAACTAAAGAAATAGTTTCTAATCGATTGGGTAATATAACCGCCAGCTATTCACTTAAATAGTTTATTTTTTTTTTTATATCAAAAATCTTATCAAATCAACTAATCTTTAATTTATAGAATTATTTTTGTCCTAATGATGAACAAGAAATTCTCTTGTGAAAAAAGTAGTTCCCCTAATGCATTTTTAGCTTAGCTCTTATTCTTCAATTGCGGGTCCTCAGAAAAATTTATGCTAATTTTTTAAAATTATAATACAAAATTAAAACAAAGAATTAAAAACATCATAATCTATTTGAATTCCAAACTAATAACTTTTGTTATTAATTTAAAAAAAAAAAACTATTTGAATAAATTTATTTTTAAATTTAGCATAAAAGCATTAAAAAACTGATCAATTAAAAATGCCTGATTTTTGAGGTTTAAGATTTAAATTTTTTTCTAGTCCTGCCGCTTACTTAAGCAACTAGTTAAAAAAATTATTTTAATTGAATTGGAGCGTTGTCAAATATTGAATTTACAACAACAACAACAAAAATTAATTTAAATATTTACTCAATTAATGCAAAGCTCACAATTTCGAAACTAATCTGGTCTGGTCAAAAAATTACAACAATAAAAAAATAATTTTCAAAAAAATCATAATCTCTTTTTTGATTCTCAAACGGTATAAAGCAAATTGAGCTCAAAATGTAGCAAACAAATTGAATAATTTATTCAAATTTTGTATAATCTAAAAACACATTTATTGTGATTAAAATTTTTTTTTTTTTTTAAAATCTTTCCATAAAAATTACATATCAAAGTTTTTATTTTGTCTTTTCTAGTTGATAAAAATTTAGCTTTTTTTTCTTATCATTTTTTATTCTCGTGGGTCATTAAAATAAATTTTGCCTCTACATAGTCACCTGATTATAATTATTAATCAAAATTTTATTAATTTATTCTTAAATTGACACAAGTTGTTTTAAATTCTTAAAACAAAAACTTAATCGAGCTAGATATGAATAAAAAATTAGAATTAACAACTAGCAACAAGAAGAAAAATAAAATAAAACACCATCTGTTAGTGAGCTTAAGTAAAATTTTCTATATTTTTAAAAAATATTTAACTTGAGCCAAAATTTACTGAAAATCTATATTTTTTTATTAAAAACTTTTAACAAAATTTTTGCACGTAAATTTCAAAATCAATAATAAATAAACAAATAAAGACACTAATTGAAAATTAAAATAAACTATCATAATTAGTAAAAATTGAAAAAATTTCCAGACATAGTCTTTTTATGAGCTTTATTTCGAAAAAAAATAAAATAATTAAAATGGTGTTTTTTTAATGTCTTTTCAAGTACCTAGACTTGAGAGTGGAATAATGAAATTAATTTTTTTTCCTAACAAAAAAAATGAATACCTCTAATAATTGTAATAACAGCTTATAAGACAAAAAAAATGCTTTTCGTGATAAGTAAGTTTTTTTTTCTTTTTTAATTGAAATGCTTTTGCTTCGAATTTAATCAAAACTAATCCATTTGAGACCCTAGACTGGCTTTTCTTTACCGATTGAGTCTAACTTTTAGATCGATAAGCTTTTGTTAGCCTAAACCTATCGAAAAATCCGTGTTAATTTCGAATAATTCATTCTTTCGTGTTGATATTTGGCTAAAACATTTGCAAAATATTGTATTTAGGCGATAGTTATATTTACAAAATAAATAAAAAGAATATTGAAGTAATTTAAGCAAAATGCCAAAATTTTTAGTACTAGATCAATTATGCTCTAAAGTAAAAAAAAATACCTGTAGCATTTTACTTGATTAAGAATGAAATCTTTTAATATTTTATAGAACAACGATAAATTATTTCATTCTTCAAAAAAAATTTAAATATTATGATGATAAATTTGTTTCTATGGAATCCGAATTCTACCCAGATTTACCGAAACAAATAGTTTAAGTAAACAGTCATTTAGTTATATCATTTAGCTAGATTTAAAAAGATTCTTCTGTGTCCATTAAAATTAAATAATAATAATAATAATAATAATATGAGCTACAACAGGCATTAGCCTGTAGAGCGAGACTAAGAGTCTCACTATGGTAGCT
>VANL01001227.1:0-15841 GCA_006352455.1 Brachionus sp. 'Tiscar' | reverse complement strand
GAAGCAGGTACATATAACATTTTTTTGATTATATTTCCATCCGTTGCACTAACCAAGTTTATTTGTTCTCCATTTAATTTGATATTTTCTAATCCGTAGAACAAGATGGATCTTATGAACATAGAATGAAGTCTTGCTTTCACCTGAGGAGATATCACTTCATTCAATAGCCCTTCACTTGTCAACCTAGGCAATGCTGCATAGCTAACAATGCGTCTTTTGCCAACATGCACCTTAGCTGTTCCATTCATACTTATTTCAGATCCCAAATATTTTATTTGAGTTGTGTTTTCAATTTTGTTGCCAAAAATATCAAAGACCAGGTTGATTTTGTCCGTGCTCATCATGAAAGTCTTTTTAACGTTTATTTCAATCTTATTTTTCTTCGTTGTCTCTTCTAGTACTCTGATCATTTTTATCATATCACCTGATTTGTTAGCAATTAAAAGCGTGTCATCGGCGTAGCCTATTATATTTACCAACTGTTTTCCTACAGTAATACCAATATCTAATTGTTCAATCTCTACAATTACTTGATGAGCTATAAAGTTAAATAATGTAGGGGAACTCGGGCCACCTTGTTTCACTCCAAGAAGGGTTCTGAACACATCCGATCTTTCATCATCCAATTCTATAACCACTTGAGAGTTATTATAATAATTCATTAAAGCCAGTATGATGAATGTGCTTTTACCTCGTTTAAACATATTTTACCATAGAAGAGGCCTGAAAACTTTGTCAAACGCTTTTGTCAAAACGACGTCAAGAACATACAAGCTCCTCTTTTTTTGTTTGCACAAGTTCATTACTTGTTTCAATATGAAGACGGCATGGGCGCATGAACTGTTTTGCTTAAAGCCGAATTGTTTGTCATGCTCCTTAGATTCTAATTTTATTCTCCCAAACAATATCTTTTCAAACATCACACTATAAACATCCGAGATCGCCACTGGTCTAAGATTATTTATAGTATTCGATGGTGACTTATGATCTTTTATCAAAGGCTTAATTATCGAAATGTTAAAATTGGTTGGAACTCTTGAGTATTCAATCAATTTTCCATAACAGATTTGGAGGGTTTTTATAAGCAGTTTAGATTCACAGTACTTGATCATCTCATTCGAAATGTTACTCATTCCTCTTGATTTACCGTTTTTCAATGTGCTAATTACGTCTTTCATCTCTCCATACTCTAGCTTGAATTTAGGGCTATCACTTTCTACTCTATCTAGGTGCTCCTTTAGCTCATTCAGGACATTTCTTTCATCCACGTCTGACTGTATCCTGTTTTTAAAGATTTTTTTATAGGCATCTCTAATATCAGCCAGTGGACAGGTGATGATTTGCTTTACATACTGCATTTTCTTCAAATGTCTCCAAAAACCGTTACTAGAAATAGAAAATAACTTGTTCAATTCTTTCAGTTTTAAATTGTGGTGCTCAGAGTCTCTGTAATTAGCATATGTCTTGCATACATCATCATGCAACTTTGTCAAAGTATCGTCCCACCATGGCTTTAATTTGCGTATACGCGCTCCATTTGGTAATAGATTGGTTGATTTCTTATTTACACATTCAATATTTATTTAAGTCGTTAACTTTAAAAAAATATTTCAATTTAAACTTTCCTTATAATTAAAATTAGAAATAAAAAAATAGCCAGAAAATTTTTTATTATTATTTAATGAAAAATATTTTTTTTAATATTGTTGAGATTTAAAGAATTAAAATGCCTAATCTTCATCAGCATCATTGTCTTGAATTTGGTTCTCAGATATTTGACTTTCATCAACTTGATTATTTTTAAACTGAGACAAATCGAAAGCGTGAATATCATTCCAGTCAATTCGCGGAACAGTAACTTGCTCAGGATTTACCCAAGGCATGAAACTAGGATTGTGTTTTGCCTTCCATTTTTCATATTTTAAAGAAGCTTTGTAAATTTTTTTCATGAACTTAGGTGCTATAACTCGAGTCGTCGAGTTAACAATCCAGGCCGGAAACGAGCCACCTGGGTCCGATTGGGTCACGTAATAAAAAATACATGAATTCGGTGATGTATACTTTATTAAAATCCCAGTTATATATGACACTCCTCTCACATAGCCTTTTTTGGGAGGAAATTTCTTAATTATTAATACAGTTAAATAAAAAAAATTTTATTATTTTAATTTAAATTTACTGCATGATTAACCGAGTGGTTGAATAAAATTTTGTCATTTTTTTCACCTAAGTCTAGCCAACATCGTTGAGTAACAAAATCTCTGTTTTTAAAAGGTTTAGGAGACTTTATAGCATAATATCCGATGTTGCTGCAAGGTGAAATATAACAAATATCATGACAAGAGTCTAATTTAGTGTCCCACTGTCGTCTGTACTCGTCATCTTGAATTACATTGTACAAAACTGAAGCAGACACGTCACTTAACTCACCTCGTACTCTAATCATTTTAAATGGTGATTGTTCATTTTGTTTTGTCCATACTTTGAGATTATTTTTAGTGTAATCAATGGTCCAACCTTGCTCACTTTCACACAACTGTCGAATGTCTTCATAATCTTTGTCTGTAGGTAATTTAACTTCGCCTAAATTGAGCATTGTCAATTTATTAAGATTTGTTTGAGCAAAAAAAATATTTTTAATTTATTTAATAGACTATTTTTTACGTGTGAGCTTTTGTGTTTTATTATGATTTTTATGAAAAAAACTTGACGATTTTCCTCTATTTATATTCGATATTTTAGGAATAATTTTACAATAAAAAAAAAAAAGAAATTAATTTTTTAAAAATCAAGTTGAGTCGATACTAAAACGATTCTAAATATTTGCACTACCAAATTGCTCATCTTTTCTTCATCACTTAAGTTTTATTTTTAAAATTCGTCATCAACATAAAAAGTATAATTCAATAAAATACGTAGACATATTTTATTTTATTTGAATTGTTAAAATTCATTTATTATTACAAGTAACAAAATTAAATTAGTGCTCATAGTTTCTTTATTTTGATAAATGGTCAATTAATTTAATTTTCATTTTCATGGTTGTTTAAAATTTAAAAAAATTTTTGGCGCAATCTTATTTAAAAAAAACAGCCTATTTAAGTAAAAATTACATTCTTTTAATTATTTATTCATAAAAATATAAGCAAAATTTATGGTATTTTTTTAGGATATTCAACAAATTTTCCAGATTTTTTTAAAATTCACCACAATTAAGATACATGTTTACATGATGTCAATATAATTAATGAAAAATAAAGTGTTTGTCTTTTATAAATTTTTTTAACAAACCAAAACTTAAACTTTAAAATAAAATTTTAAATTAAAAATCTTGACTTAGTAATAATTTTTTTTGAATAAATAAATAATAAAACCTTAAATAATTTTAAAGCTATAGGTTTTTATTAAGATTTTGTTTGTGTTTATAATGAACATGTCCTTAAAATTCCTTAAATTTTTTAAATTTCAATCAAAATAAATTATTCCAAATCTTTTTTATTTATTTACATTATACCTAGAAAATTTACCCACTGTAAACGATTATTCTCTTGTTTCTTTTTTAATCTAAGCTAATGATGCCAATTTTTGAAAAATTTCTTATTGATAAAAGATTACATCATGTTATTAATTATAAATATTAAATTATGTTCTAGATTTTTTTTATATTTAATTTTCAATCTTTCGAAATATATTTGGCTTAGAATTTTTCTTTCACCAAAAATCCTCATTTTTCTAAAATTTCTCATTGCATTCTAAAAATACTCTTGTGATATTAGAATACTTTTTTTGTCTAAAAATACTTAAGTAAAATTAAAATGATTTTTCACTAGAAAATACTCTTTAACAAAGAAAAAATTTTTTTTGTAATTACTTCATTGTAATTGTTTAATATAATTTCAACGCTCCAGTAAATTATTTTTCGTCTGTTTGGTCGATTACAGGAATTGGAGTTGTTGGTCTGATTGTCAATTTCAATGCCTATTTTGTAGCAGATGAACTCTTATCTTGGATCGATGATTCATTAAATGTCGAGATCAATCATTTTTTTAAATCAGTTTATATTAAAGAAGTAATTTTGTTTCATAAAAGTGTTTTTAGAATAATGAGATTTTTTGGTGATAAAAAGAGTAATATTAGTACTAAAAAGAATTTAAAGCTATATATTTTTTAATCTTGGATTAAATAATTTTCAAATTCTTTGAAAATTATTCCGGGACTATGTTCCGCTTGAACCCAGTCATCAAGTAATATAACTTATAATTATAGTCTTAATAGCAAATTGAAGTTCCAGTAATCATTTTTTTTCTTGAACTCTCTATCAAAATTTATCTAATTTTTTTTTGTTTTTTTTTTTCATTTAATCTGTAAGAATATTAGCTTGAATAAATGAAAATGTCCAAAAATCAAATCTTTACTATCTGAAATGACTTAATTTAATTTTATTAAAAATAATTTTTTATTTTTGTCAGATTTTTAAATTTTAAAATGCTTTGAGCAATAAAACCTTGAATTTTTTTTAAAGAAAATCCAATTAATATATTTTAGTAAATACTAAATCATATTTTGAATTATTAATTTTTCAGTAGAAATAATAAGTAATAAAAAAATAGACCTAATAAACTGAGAAAATAATAATAAAAGACTATTATTTTTATTAATTACTATTAATGAATCGCTGTATTCTTTAATTAATGTTTCAACAGGATATTGTATAAGCGCCTGTACTTTAGAATACAACATTTTACTATATGTATTTTTGTATTTTAGAATGCCTCACAAGTGATGCATAGAGATATCTTAATGTATATTATACTATATTATATTAAAAAAAAGTATTTAAACATTAATTTTGGCTTTTTAATGAAAAATAATCGATCATTAACTTTAATTAGTAAAAGATAAATTGCTTGAATAAAAGTGAATAAAATCATGCTTAAAAATTTTTAAATTTTTGAATATTTAAATATTCAATCAGACTAAACAAATAGAATTTTATTTGAATAAACAAAAATATTCAAAAAATTCGGACAAAAAATTAGAAAACACACATCATTATTTTAAATTATTATTTCTAAAAATTAATTAAATGATGGCATATTAGTCTGAAAATTATGTAATTAATAAATATAATTTTTGTTAAAAAAAGCTATTTATTTTTATTTTTTTTTAAATAATAATCTTGTGTCTAGAATCGTGACAAACGCAACTCACAAAGACTAAACTCAGTGCCAAACCAAATTTCATTTGTTCTTAGTTACTAGATTTAGTGTTAAATTTGCATGATCGTAAAATTCTTATTGGGCTCATAGACGGGTGATATAAATTAAGTTGATAAGATAAAAAAATTGAATTCAAACATTCAACATTGATAAAATAAAATACTTTTAATTAAGCTATAATGCAAATTAGTATTTGATGTTGGTAAATAACTGGTAAATACAAGCAAAATATGCGTCTTAAACCAAATATTTTATCACTTGTCTTAATATGTCTATATATTGTCAGTGGTTCTCTTTGCCAAACGAATTTAACTCATTATGAAGCAAGTGATTGCAAGTAATGCTTAATTTTATAATTTATTCTATTTAGAAATGCAGCGTTAGGGCGGCTTACTTTTAAAATTTCAAAATAAGTTGAAAATTTTATAAGTCGAAGGTGTACTACTGGATACTCGGATGCAAAATGTTGGTCGAGTTCGTTCGAATTTTTTATAAAAGACATGATAAATAACATGAATAATTATCTGGGAGTAGCTGTTACTTTGTCTGATTTGGATGTATAATTTTTTATTAAAAAAATGTATTTTTTTTAATTTTATTTTAAGAATGAAATCAAAGAAAATTTATTAAATGAATTAGAAATTTTTGAAAAAAAAAAAATTGATGATTTCATGCAGCAATTAGAACAAGAGGCTGATATTGATTTAAAGAATATATTTTTAGATTTAAAAGATTTGTTTAATTTTACTCAAGGAGAATTCAATCAAATTTTCAATCAGGGTTCAAGAGTAAAAAATCTAATTTAAAATTTTTGTTTTTAAAATTTTTTTTATAAGGATACAATTGTTTTCAAAAAATGTCCAATTGATTCAAAATGTTTTGATGAAAACAGGCAAATTTTTAATAGCTTCAAATTATATACTAGCTTTACTTCAGCTTTGACATTAATTGTCATTATAATCTATATAGTAATATATTTTTTTGTTGAGAATAAATTTGTAAAAAAATTAAAATAAAAGTTAAGAATAAATAATTTTACAATTTAGATGATTTTTTATTCAAATAAGTTATTTTTTTTACTTGAGAGACCAAAAATAAACCTTTGTCCTTAATTTTTATTTAGAAAAAGAGATTAAAATTGTTTCTTTTTTATGTTGTCCTCGTTAAGAGGCTAATAAAAAATTTATTTATTTTTGTTTGTCATCCATAAGTAAAGGGCTCTCTGAATTACATTAATTAAAATTAAAATTTTTATTTTATTAATGAATAAAAGTTAGCATTACTTAGACAAAAAATACAAAGTAAGAAAAAAATTATTCAAAATTAAACAAAAAAAAATTCAATACGAACAACAAAATAATTTATTATTATGCCTTGGGATTTAAAGTAATAATAATAATAATAAGCTACGTTGGGTTATGCTACTAAACGAAAATCCATATAGGGACCTCTATAGCAACTATCCAAGAGTGACTCATTTGCTTTTGACTATTGCGACGAATTGATTTCGTCAGATATTTCCTTAAATAAGTTGTTTGAACCGACTTGGATTACTTCAGGAGGCAATTTATTCTAATTGTTTAAAACTATGTTTAGTATGAAATGCTTTCGTTGGTTGATTTGAAAAAAAAAGATCTGAGATATTTTATCCTTCATTATAAATATTAATCTTTAAAAAATTCACCATAAGTCAAAATTTTGCTTCACATTTTAAACTACCTTGCTGCTAACAATATGTTCAAATAAGAATGAATTATAAATATCAAAATTTTTCTTATATTTTATAATTAGGTGTTTTGAAATTCAATACAAAATGAACAAAAATAAAATTTTAAGATTAAAAAATGTCAAAAAAAAATTTGTACACTGCATCATTTTTATGTCAAAAATTAAAAAAATAAATAGGATTGAATTTGGTTATTTATTTTGAATGATTAAATATAAAGTCTGCATTATGAAATTAATTAAAAAAAATAAATTAAAAAATTAATTTTTCAGTTTTTAATTTTAATAGTAGAAATTATGTAAATTCTTTTTTTTTTATCATGTAGTAGTAGTAGTTCCTGCCGTATAGTGATTTATACCAGCGCAAAATATTACCTTAGCCATTTAGGCTATTGTAGTCTTTATGAATTTAGTTTGAGTGTTTCTTGATCATTTTGAATCTTGAAGTTTTTGAGTTTATTTGCTGATATTGTTTCTTTTGGTAGAATTTTTAGCAAACAGAGTTGTTTATTACATGATTAAACAAATCTATTTGTTAAAAATTGATAACGATTCTTTTTTGTTGGTCTCTATTTCAAAATTATGATCATTTTTCTTTCTTAAATTTAGGCATATGATGCATGTACTTAACGAATCCGTAAAAAAATTCTATATAAACAATTTCTCTTTTGTTTAATATTTAATTTTTTGTCATGGTCGAGTTTGACGCAGTTTTTAAATGAATAACAAATTATTAAAGATTTTATTTTGAGTAAAAAAGTGCAACACAAAAATTCAAGATTATTTTTCAATTTAAAATTAAAACTATCAATAGTTTTTATTCCTTAAAAAAGGAAATAGTTTTGTTCAACTTATTTTGAATTAATCCTTAATTTATTTAAAATTCTTAAAAATCTTTCAACTGACTATTTGCTCCTTGGAAATTCCTTGAAATATGCGTATTTGTTTTCAGAAATGAAAAATAAAAGTACTACTTGAATGGATTGATTGATTCCTTAATTGTCTCACATTACTTATGAATAAGTTTTTTGTTTATTATTTTAATATATGCATTCAATTCTTTTATTAAAACTACTAGATTTGCCTGAGAGCAAATTAATTTTAATTAATGTGGTATAACTTGAAAATATTTTCCATAGGATTATATGAAAAATTTTTTTTTGTGAATTTCGTATTTGATTTAAACTTTCAGATTTTATTGATAAATGAGTGAAATAAATTTCTTAAATTTTAAAAATTAAGCTCAAAATTATTTGTTTTTGCATCAAAAATTTAATCTAATTAAATAAATACTCTTAATTAATTGAATTAAAAGGATGAAAAGATTAAACATAATCCACAAAACATTTAACTTTAAGTTATTAGATAAAAGGCAATTTTGGAATCAAAATGAAAAAAACATAAAATATGTTTCTAAGCCAGTCAGTATTTTGTTGCTAGATTAAAGAGAAATTTTTAAAAAATGAAATTTTATCAAGATTAGAAGACTGACTTATGTAATTTAATAAGTAATTATACCACGCCATTCCTAATTAGAAAATTATCTTATCTTTTCTAAGTTAATTACACAAAATCTTAAAATTTAAAATAATTTCCTTTTGTTTTTTTAAAACATATCACTGTCCTTGTATTCAAGCTCAAAACAATCATACATCCACAGTTCCTTTTTTTTAAATAATTATTTTTTTATCTTTACCAAAATTTTAAGAATTATATTAATTCATAATATGGCTTCAATTTCCTTATTATATAAGAGTATTAGAATAATCGATAAATGATTTCAATTTTAACCGTAATTTATTTAATAACTATAATCTAAAAATAATTAAAATGAAATTCAAAATTTTAAGATAAAATTTTAAATAATTTTTTTTCAGTTTTATTTGTACAGGCAGATTTCGTAATTCGAAATTTCTATTTAGATGCGCAATTGCCTATAGATGATTTTTGTTTGCTTGAAATTTAAAGAATGAAAAAACATTTAGATTAATATAATTCAGAATTTTAATTTTGCACAAGCAGCTTTAGTTAAATAATATTATAAAAAATTATAAGAGGATAGATTATGATTTATTAAAACAAAAAGACAAAGTTTTTAAATTTTGCTTATAGAAAAAGCGATTATCATTAATATTTATTCCTATTTCTATTTATTATACATTTAAATTAAAATTTTTTTTAATATTAAATAGTGGTATCAATTAATAATGCGACTCTTTTCCCAGCTTAAGTTTAATAAGCTCTGGCAATAGATTTTTCTTTTTGACTGTTGATTTTTTTTAGGTTTATTTTGATATAAGGGAATACAAAATCAAATTTCTCTAATAACAAGAATAAATTAATCACTTTGTCAGAGAAATCCACATAGATTTATTATATTGTCTTTTTCTTTAAATGTCCATTATTTAAAAGTTTTACTTTAAAAAATTTTTTTATTCGTCTCAAAATTGATGTGAATTAAAAATAGCTAAATAACAAAAAGAAGATAACAGAACTATTATTATATTAAAAATTTTAATTTGATAAAAATTTCCAATGTAATTTTTTTAGTTTGTGATCTAGGAATTATAGAAAAATTGTTTAATTATTCTCAATAATAAAGCAATCGACTTTATTTAGATTTTTAAACATGACATGTCTTATTAAATTCTGTGGTAATTACTCAGAGATAAGAATATGTTTTAATAAAATTTAAATAAAAATGTATATTTAGAATTTAATTCTTAAAAATTTTAATTCAAATGCTTTGTGTAAAATTATAGATTTTGACTAGTAATAAATATTAATTATAGCATTCGACTATCTTTTAATTAATTTAGAAATTAAAACTTAAAAAGTCAATCGAAAAAGTAAATAATAATAAATTTTAATACTAATTTTTTTTTAGATATTTTAAGCTGTAAGATTTATAAAAATATTCGATAAATTTTCATTCAATCAATAAAAATTTTTGGAGCTAGATATAAAATTTTAATCCAAGATGATTCACTTAAACTGATTAAATTTTGGTCTGACTATTTTTATAGTTTTTTAAATCCAGGGAATTGATTATACTCATTTGATTTTTTTGGAAATATTATTAAAATCTAAAAGATTTTTTGTAATTTCAAATAAAAAATTGACAGTTTTTTTTAATTGTTTTAATTAAAAGAAATACGGACTTGGAATTTATTCCCACCTTTGTCCTACCAGTACAAAGAAAATCATTAAGAAAAACTTTTTTTAATTTAATAGTTTTTAAAGCTTTTAAATGAGAATTGTTAGTTAGCTCAGTGATGCGTAAAAATTGATAAGTTTGAAAAGAAAATAAAGGAATATCGAAACTAATTAAACCATTTGAATGTAAAAATTATTTTATTATTAGTAAATATTGATTTTAGATTAATTTAAGTTGAGATGATGTTTGATTTTTAGTAAATGATCTTTTTTTTTAATTTAATTTAAAATTTTTTTTTGAAAGAACATTGAATGAGAACAAAAGAACATTTATATTGATTTACTTCCTTAAATTGAACTTAAATTAATTAAATGAAATATAAATAGTCTAAAATTAAAATAAAAAAAAAAGATTAGAAAATTTTCAAAATTAATCTAATTTTTGGTTCAATATTTGATTCAAAGTATAATATTTTTAGTGGAAAAATTAACTTTTTCAGTAATTAACATGTGAAATCTGTTTTAAAAAAAATTGTAATTTTTTATTTTACCATTTACCAATTAATTACTCAAAAGAAAAATTTAAACTTTAAGTATATATTTATAAAAATGTATTATTTTGAGTACGGAAAATTTTTAATTTTACATTGCATCTAGTGCTGCAGTAATTTTTATGTTCTTGAATTAAAAATAAAATTTTAATAAAATCTTTTTTTATATCAAATTATGCTTGAAAGAAGCTTATAATATTCCTAATCAAGGTTCAAGTATATTTTTATCGTTTTGAACTTTCACAATAATGTTTTACATAGTTATTTAAAAAAAATTTAATAGATAAAATGTTTTTTATTTTGATTGTTTATTTTAGAAAAAAATTAGAAAAATTAATGCACTCTTTTTAATTATCTGAAAAAATGAATATCTTTCTTTAAAAGGTTAAACTTTGAAAAAAACTGAAAGTATATTTGTTATTTTTTTCTGAAAATTTTCACATAGGAAGAGAGTGGTAAAAAAGACATTTTTATCTTGGATCAAGAGTAAACTATGACTTAATTTTCTTTTAATTTTAACTAATGTTGGGTACCGTTGGGTAATGTTAACTAATTTTGGCGGTCTAGTGGCCGTTATACACGGTACCCAACACTAATTTTAACTAAATAAAAAAACACTATTTTAAAGCTTTTAATTCAATCTTTTCTTGATAATTTAATCTTATTTATTAAATATTAAATAAAAGAGAGCACCTTTTCACAAAGCTGTAAAAAACAGATCATTTATGGAATGGGTTTCAAATCTTATAGATTGCAGTTGTGATTTTTAAATGAAAAATTTAGATAACATCTTAGATTTTTTTGCTTTTTGCTAAGAAAACGTTGCTGTTATTAGAATATTTATTTTATTATTTTTATAATTATTTTGCCATTATTAAATTCAATACATAGAAAACAAAAAATTTTTCCTTTTTTGATAGATTAAAAATTAATAAAAACATAAAATCTTCAAAATAAATACTGCAACATTATACACCTCGCTATGTTGCAATTTTTTGCCTAAAATCAAATTTTTCATGTTGCAAAAAGACGAAATTCAAAAAAATACTAAGATAAATTTAGTTATTGATTTGGTCTATTGAAAATTTTTTTTCTCTATTTCAACTTAAAGTTTATAATCGGACAGAGATTTTGCTCGGTAGGTAAGAAATAAAAGTAGAAACAAAATTAAATTATATTTGCTTTTTGTTATATTTATTTTTTACTCTTTGTTTTTTTTTTATTATAAATTTTTTTATACGTCAAATACATATTTTCTTACGAAATTCTTAAATAATTAATTTTAAATGATTTGGGAAAACTCAAGAAATAAAGCATTAACACTAGAAAGCCCGACTGATTAATTACAAAATTAAATTAAAATTTAAAGAAAAGTAAATAAAATTTATTTAAAAATAAAAGATTCCCTAAAGTATTAAAAGTTTGTTTTTAATTTTTTTAAAAAAGATTTTAAAAAACTTTCGAACCTTCTGGTGTTAAAAGGGGAGCTAGTTTTAAAATAGCTAATTTAATTAAATAGCAAAATCAAAAAAGCGAGGTAAAAATAGCCAATACATCTTTATAAATTGCAATTAATCAATTAAAACTAGCAAATTATGAAGATAATAACGTTTATAATAGGAAAGTTTTATAACCGAAAAAAAATTTAAAGGTAAATTCAATAATTTTTTTTTTAATTAATGATTAATTTTCATAAAAATCATCGACTTTTTTATAATCTTTTACTGTGTTTAATGTTATTTCCTTCGAAAAATATATTTGGCTATTATTATTTCCATGTGTAAATCATTTACTTCGACATTTGAAACCTGTCTCTATACATCTATTCTTAATATTTTTCAATCACAAATTTAATATAAAATAAAAAATTTATTATGACAATAACTAACTTTTTCAAACTAATTATTTTGAAATTAATAAGATCCTATTTTTCAAATTAAAATTAAATTTAGTATTTTTTGTTACTTTTGTTAAAGGTTAAAGGTTTGTATAAAAACCTTGTATAAAAACCTTGATGTTTTAATTTTTATATACTTGCTATTTTAACCCTTGCTATTTTTGATTTAATAATAGCTATTTTTGTTTTTTTATTAAATTTACCTGGCTATTGTTATTGATTTATTTTGAACATGCTTTTCAATTATCTATATTATATCTGCTATTTTAATATAAAGTCGTTTAAAGGCAATACACGATACTTTTATGTATAAATTTAAATAAATTATATTTTTAATTTCTAAAATCTAACAATTAACTGAATCTTTTTCTCTCAAAAGCATTTTTGTTAAATAGACGATCATTCCACTTTATATTAGTTTTATTTCTTAATTTAAAAAAATCAAATCTTTAGTGGTTTTTTTGATGTAATTATCTAATAAATTATCTACAATGAGTTTGTTCTTAAGAATTTTTTTTTTTAATTTAATTTATTTTAAAGTAGCAGGAAAAAAATTAATTTTTTTAAATTAAATCAAAATTGATTTAATGATTCACAATTAAGAGAAAATCGTTTAACTAAAATTCTAAATGATAACAGTATAGTTTTTATTTATTTAATTTTAATCAACTTTGATTATTTCTTGGAAATAAAATTTTCATTTAAAAAAAAATTTTTTTCGTTCTAAAACAATTGGTTTGATGTAATTTCCTGCTTGAGATGAACATTTCTGCTCGATATACATAGACTCAGATTTTTTTTTAACGCTAAATATGTGCTTACATCAAAAGTCTTTTTGCCAACTAATCGTGAAATTCAATCTTCAACTTGAACAAGATTTATTTCTAAATTCTTGACTAAATTTAAAAATGATTCTCAATTTTTCTAAATGAAAAAATTAAAAAAAAAATTCTTAATTTTTTTGCTAAGACATACAAAAATAATTAAATCAAAATCAGACTTAGCCTTATCATTATGATTAAAACACCGAGCGAAAAAAAAATCTAACCAAAAAAATATTAGTTATTAAGACAAACACATGTTCGACAAGGTATAATTATGATTTTTTTTGGATTGGAAAAAAAGGCCAATCAATTAGTATCGCGCATACAAATAGAGACCAACCTATACATATCAATTAAAATATTTATTTATATTAATATTATTTTATTTGTTTTTCTTTTTATTTATTTAGATTCATTAAACCAATTGACAAAATTAACTTAAATATTATAATTATTAATTATAATATTCTCAACCATAAAAGTCATGTTTGAGTTATTTGAAAGAAAAAAAAATAAAAATCAATTTTTCTCCCTATTTTTTTATTTTCTTCTCTACAGATTTTGGTTTTAAAGTTTACTTTTATTTAGGTGCTTGACACACTCATATACAATGGCCACAAACAACCTGAACGACGACGAGTCGAGCAAAAAAATCGGTACTCGCGTGTTCAAAAAGTCAAGTCCAAATGGCAAAATAACAACTTACCTGGGCAAGCGAGACTACATTGACTACAACTCGGACATAGAGCCGATCGATGGCGTGGTACTCATAGACCCGGACTACGTCAAAGAACGCAAGGTGTTCGCCCACGTATTGGCCGCGTTTCGCTACGGACGCGAAGACCTCGACGTGTTGGGTCTCACGTTTCGCAAGGACTTGTTCATTGCACAGCAGCAAATTTATCCACAGCTCGATCAGCCCAAACACCTGACCCATTTACAGCAGCGTCTGCTCAAAAAGCTCGGGCCCAACGCCTATCCGTTCTACTTTCAGCTGCCAAAGAACGCGCCGGCTTCGGTGACTCTGCAGCCGGCGCCAGGCGATACTGGCAAGCCGTGCGGCGTCGACTACGAGCTAAAGACATATTGTGCTGAGGACATGGAAGAAAAACCGCACAAACGAAACTCGGTTCGCTTGGCCATACGAAAGCTGACCTATGCGCCGCCTAGTCGCGCCCCTCAGCCAGCCATCGAGGCACACAAAGAGTTTATGATGTCGCCGGCGCCTCTTCATCTTGAGTGCACTCTAGACAAAGAGCTTTACTATCACGGCGAGTCTATAAACGTTAACGTACAAGCTACTAACAATTCGAACAAAACAGTCAAAAAAATACGCATCACGGTTATACAAACAGCCGAAATAATGCTTTACTCAACTACACAGTACAAGTGCGAAGTGGCCGAATTGGAGTCGACTGATGGCTTTCCGATTAATCCTAGCTCAACAATGTCCAAAGTGTATACACTGACACCATTGCTCGATAATAATAAAGATAAGCGCGGATTGGCCCTTGACGGCAAACTCAAACACGAGGACACTAATTTGGCCTCGTCAACCATTGTAACCGATCAAAGTCAAAAAGAAAATTTGGGAATTATTGTTCAATATAAGGTAAAGGTTAAGCTTGTGGTGAGTATGGGCGGCGACTTGTCTGTCGAATTGCCGTTTACCCTAACTCATCCGAAGCCAGCGCCTGTGGCGATCGAAAAAACCGTAATTGCAGCGCCCGTTGTTCAGCAAGCGCCTAACGATCAAACAGTGCCTATTGACCTTAATCTTATTGAATTTGAAACAAATTCAATTTCGAATGGTACATCGAATAACAAAGCGACATCGAGTAACATTGACGATGATCTGATATTTGAAGAATTTGCACGCATTCGTCTTAAAGGACATGAACCAGACGATACAGACGTCTAAATCAATGTACATTGTGTCCTTGAAAGGAAAAAAAATTTTTTTTCTTTATTTTCTATTTTAATTTGTAAAATTTAATCAAAAAAAAAGTAAAATAAATTAAATGTTTAGTTCGATTAGACGGACGCACCACATAATTCGCATAGTCAGCTAATGATCTGCTTTTTTTTCTTCTCTCGTTTAGGTATAACAAATTTGCTTTTAGTTTTTTCTTTTTTTTTTTTCTTTTTTCATTTCGTTGATAGTAACGCCTATGGCTAAGTATTGAGACAATAAAAATAAAAACCAAAAGAAAAATTTATTTCTTTACTATTATTTATTTAATTTTTTATATTAATTAATTTTAAATTTAATAAAATTCTCAAATGTATTTGAATTTTTTATTCTTTAAATAGGCTTATCGTGAAAGCTCAGCACGGCTTTCTCCCACAGAGATCCTGCAGTAAAAATTTACTTGAGACTCTGGACATTCCTTATCAAATGGCTACCCCGTAGATGTGGTGTACACCGATTTTGCAAAAGCTTTTGACAAGGTTTCACATTCAAAG
>VANL01001226.1:0-15846 GCA_006352455.1 Brachionus sp. 'Tiscar' | reverse complement strand
TTAAAAAAATTTATTAAAAAATCAATTGAATTCGATGCGGTAATTCGATATAAATTAGTTGGTTAAATGAATAATAAGATAAGGAATTAAGCGTGTTAAATCTAAACACAGGAGAAAAAGCAATGACTGAAACTACTACTTCTCAAGAAACTTTGAATGTAGTAAAAACAGCACTCAGCAAACATACAAACCCTGTACCGTGTGATTTATGTGGAGAATTAATGAAAAACATCAAGGGTGTAAAGTTGCATATGGCAAAAAAACATAAAAACTAATAAAAAAAGGAATTGGAATTTATCTTTTTTTTTTTATTTGCATTTAAAATTAAACTTTTATTCTAAAATTAATGTTTACAAAAAATAAAAACTAGACTGGAAAAATTTTTTTATGTTTTATATTTATCTATTTTGGTCACCAAATATGTGACCAGAGATCATGTGAACAAAATGTTCACATTTTCCACTAGACCCCATATTTTAAGAAAATATTTTTTAAATCATATGTTAACTGAATAAAATTATATTTTTTAGATATAGCTTAGTTATTTTTTTGTCTAAAAATAAATCTTGCGTATTTATTTTCATTTCAAATTTTAAATATAATCAAGTTTAAAAAATTGTATATTTTTTCTTAAAATCTTAAAGTCATTTGATTTTGTTCAGTACTTCTAGTCTTTGAATGAAATAAACAATTTTTACATAAAATGTTACTTTTGTTTCTCCCACTAAGAAAATTTTAAATATTGATATAATTTTTTTTTATTTTCAACTAAAAAAAGTAATGATAATTTTATTTAATAGTAAAAATTTTTATTTAAATCAAAACTAAATAAAGTAGAACCTGTTGATTAACCTTGAGCTTACTTATAAAAATTTTAAATTTAAAATTTGCATCAAATAGCTTATTACATAGAATGTTTGAAAGGATGTTGACTTTTTCTTCTTTTAAATGTTTTTTTTTAATACAACTCAGCCTGAAATATAAAAAAAAACTAATGAAAGATGACTCAAAAACTTTGAAATATAATTTAAGTGATAGTTTAATTGAACTGCAGAGAAATGTAATGTAATGTAAAAAGGATATACTTTTTTTCTAAATATGCAAAAGTGATTTTACCAACAAACACAAATAATCTTTATTTTTATTTAAAATACAAAGCATCAAAAAAGCATTTGATTAAAATTTTTAACAAATTTCATTAGTAAATTTTTGCACTATTAAATAAAGATAAAATGATATTTTTTCAATTAAATAAAAAAAAGTTTGTCTGCCAACGCTCGAAACTTGAGCAAGTCCTATTGTCAAGGCCTCTTTGGGATATTATGTTAATAAACTAATAAACAATATACAATGTCTATGATGTACTTGAACATATATTTTTTAAACCAACAGGTTTGACAAGAGCATGTACTCTAACATATATTGAATTCATTGAGACGAATTTGTTATTCTTAGAATGTTTCACAAAATTATGAAAGTTTTTCCACTTACATTGATTTAATATCTGCGTTTGTTCATATTATTTTTAAAATATTTTATATGATAAAAAGAGAGCAATGAGCCGTTACTTGTTATATTTATAACTGACAGATATATTTAAAAATCATTAAAAATTTAATTTACATTAATTTTTTTTAAATGACAGATATTTTTTCTAATTGAGAAAATTTTTTTACTTACAAAATCCTTATTGATATCACTAATAGACTATAATTTAGTGTACTTGACAAAAAAGCTTTATGACATTTCTCTAAATTAATTGATGGATTCTAATCCACCCTTAAATAAAAAATTATATTGTTTCTGGAATGAAACGTGCTTAATAATCTGTTTTCAATTTAAAAAACTTAAGCAAAAAATTAAAATAATGTTTTAAACTTTAATTTTAAATATTATTTTAAATGTTTATTTTTATTTGAATCTTGCTGATGCTGTCATTTTAAACCGATTAAAGTTCCCGTTTTGTCCTAAAATTTTATATTGGCAAAACAAGAGAATATTTCTATTCAAGATTACACAATTTCTTTGTGATTTCAAAACCAAAATTTAATTTTTATATACTTTTTAGCAAACTTTTGAAGTATTTAAATTGTATACCTTGCTGTAAAATTATTTCAAATAACTTTAAAATGAAAAAAAAACAACTAAACTTAATCATATTCTTTTTTTAAATAAATTTTTAAATAAACCACAGCTTTTGTTTTCTAAAAAAAAATTAAATTGTTTAGTTTTTTTTTTAATAGTCTTTTTATGTGCTGAGTCTTTTTTAAATATATAAAAAATCATATATAAACAGACATTACTAGCCACTATTTACAATGGAGTTTAATCCAATGGCCCTTAAGATTAAAAGAAATTGGCTGAAGATTCACCAAATTTCCATAAAAAATTTGAAATTTCAAAATTAAACATTTCCTACTAAATTAATTCAAATATTCTGAGTTAAAAAAGAAGCTGAATCCAATTTGAAAAAAAAGTCAAAACTGAAATTTATTTTTTTTAAATACACCTGCTGATATTCAGAATATCAATCAAATTGCATAAATTTAATGATATTATTAAAAAGTTTTAAATACAAAAATAAACAGTGCCGACTATTGTTTTGTACAGAATATTACTAGACTATAATAAAAATGCTAAGACTTGAATATTTTACCAAAATACATAAAAATACTAAAAGATTAATTAATCAAATCAATAAAAAAAAAATCATTCAAATTTTATAAATGCACAATCATTCAAAATTATTGGATTTTGCTTTAACATGTTCTGCTAAGCATAAAAATTTTTTAATTAAAAAAATTCCTGAGAATCTTTAAAATTAAAAATTTTATCATAAACTTCAAAAAGTCAGAAAAAAAAATTTTTTAAATTGAAAAATTTAATCCAAGGAAAAAGCTGTGGTTCTGTTGGCAAAATATTGCAGACATAAAAAATTAAGTTAAACATTTTGAAAATATACCTAGACAGTAAAAGTTAAATCAATAAATTCTAAAATTCTATTTTTAATGATAATATCTATGCATGATAATTTATATTTGATCTTAAACCACTTTAAAAATTGTTTTTCTTTACATGATAATCACAATTTGCACTCAGCTAAAATTTAGAAGATATTTTCAAAAATAAATTAAATATGTTATATGCGTTAATTTCATTAATCAAATCATCAGTTTAAAACTTTTGATTTTGTTTCTGCGAACTCTTAAAAAATAAAATTAAAATTTTCGGTTAAATTAAAAGTTATTTTAATATTTATTTTAATTATAAGAATTTAAAAATTATTTTCAATTCATCTTATTACAACAAAAAAAAACAACAAAAGTTTACTTATAGAGACCAAAATAGTTTGTTCCAAGTCTAGTGAAACAAAGCAAAGAAATCGGAAATTTAGACTTTGAAAATTTAAAAAAATAACACTTTTATTTACATGCCTCAGGATTAATACTATCAGACAAATTTATATGAAGCATAAATTATTTCTTTATTGACAAATCCACTTAACTAATAAGGAACCTTTTAAAGCTTTCAGCATAATTGATCTAATGGAACAATGCTTTAAATCTTGGCCTATTAAATATTATTATTTATTTTAAAAATTTCGCCAAATTCGGCAATCAAAGAAAAAAAAAAGTTAAATTAAAAAAATATATAAACTGAGAACGAGATTGTTTTTTGAACTATTAAACCAAAGACTTAGAATTTAGTAAAAAATTTTTTGAAAATAATATTCTGCTGTGGGTCCATTCTGCTGTGGAATGAATGGTATATATCGAGTTGATAATCTACACCACAATTTTTACCTAGGCAAAACTGGTCTTATTTTTTTGTATAATGAAAAGAATTTTTTTAAAAAAACGGGCACTAGTTAAGGATTTTTTTCTCTTCTTACCTGCCAAATGTTTGCACTTTAGATTCATCAAATGAATTTTTTAAAAATCTATGAACATGAAAATAAACATTAATCAAAATGATCTAAAAAAATTATTAATTAATCTAAAAATTTAAAAAAAAATTAATGACAAACCTAAAAAATGTAAAAATCAAAAATAAATAAATAATTTAAACATTATGAATTTATTTATTATAACGTAATGATGGCGTTTTTTTTAAATAAAACATTAAGATTCAAATCTTTAGAAAATTAAATATTTATGCACACTTTTCTTTAGTGTTATTGTTTTTTCGTCAAAGTAAACTGTGTCTATTTGGACCTAGAAAAAAATTGTGTATTTAGCAACTATTAGAGGCATATTTTCTTAAATTCTAATTCATATTTTTAACCTATATGCTATTTTAATCACTTTAGGCATTTAGAAAAAAGTAGAAGTTATTTTAGAGAACGAACAGCTGAATGAAAAAAAAAGAGATAAAAACATTTTAGAAAAATATTTGATTCTTTTATTCTTAAATTTAAATTTTTCATAGATTATAAATATTTAAATAAATTAGATTTTGCTTAATTTTTTAGAATTTATTCAATTAAACAAAAGCCAAATTTTAGATTTAAGACATTTTTTTTTAAGGACAAAAAAACACTGCACTCGTAAACAACATTTGAGAACACAATATCCGAGATAAAATTTAAAAGCCTCAAGATATTTCATAAGCTTAAGATCCTTATAGACATGTACTGCAATGTCTAAAAAAATATTTCTTCTGGATTTGAAAAATGAAATGATCAAATTCAAGAAACTGAAAAACTTTAAAAAAAAACCTTGTTGTTTGCTGGACACTGCTCCAAATTGCTGTTTATTTTCCTGCTTCTACTCTTTAAAATAAAAGCATTTTTTTCAGATAAATAATTAATGATAAACCAAACTTGATAATTCAGTTGTTGTTTTGTGCATCTTTTAGGTATTGTGAATTTCAAATACCTATCGAAAAAACTTCATCCATTTTTGAAAAATTAAAATAAAATATAGTTAAAAAAATACGGCAGAAAACTTTGTTGCAATTTTTTTACCTATAATAATTTTTCTCATGTAAATAAAAGACAAAAAATAAAACAACAATAAGATTTAAATTGATTATTGATTAGGTTTACTCAAAAAAAAAAGAAAATAAAGATTTTACTTCAGGTAAAAATAGTTGGAGTATTTTTTTTCAATGTATGGGTGATACAAACAAGGATAAATAAAAGATTATTTATTTTCTCTTGTCAGAGAACCAAAGTAAAATATACTTTTATTCTGGTAGCTGGATAAATGTTTTTCTATTAGCTTTGAACAATTAAAACGACATCTTTTTAAATAATTTTTTTTTTTTTTAATTTTTCTTGAAAACTATTCAAGTATTTTACATAATAACAAAAAATTAAATTTTAGTAAATTTTGTTTTATAAAAAAAATAGAATTTTGATTGCTTTCATTTTTGTAATTCACAATACCCACCTTTTACCAATTTATAAGTTAAAAAAAAATCTATTTAAAGCCTTACGAATTTTTGAATTTTATCAAACTTTCTTTTAGAAAAATTGATCGTTTCACTCAAATAAAATAATTAATCTGACTGACTCAAATTTTAACTTTCTTTTCATACACTATGACTCTAAATTAACCTTTAAACACATCAAAATAATGAATGATTCACATACTATTTAAAATCAAGCTTAAACTTGTTAAATTTTCTTTCCCTAATGAGCCTATTTTTTCTCTATTTAAATATTTGGTTTAGCCCATCAATAATCTATCACAAAAGTTTTTTTTTTCTTACAAAACCAGTACTATCATATAAGTAATTAATCTAAAAAAATTAAAATTTTTTCCTTATTTAAAAAAAATCAATTCTAATATGACTGTGTGGTATAATATAAATAAATTTTTTTGTGGCAGTATGTGACATCTAGGCCTTAGAATTAAACTAAGAACTCGAGTTTTTATTGCCATTAAAGGTGTAAATAAACCGTGTAGTCATGTTACGAGGCTAACATGAACGATTAGCTCTTGAGTGCCGCTAAAACCTTCCAAATCAAACAAATAGTTTGTATTGTTCAAAAGCTACTGGAATCGAAATAGCTGATTATGTAATTCTTAGAAATTGTACTAAGAGCTCATTTCCATTTGTGTTTGACTTTAAAATGAAAATAAATCCCAATAATTAATCTTTAATAAATGTAAATTTAGTTATTTTCTTTTTCAAAGAGAGAGAGAGAAAAAAAAATACGAAAAACAATTATAATCAAATTATATAATAAACTCTTAAAAATATTTCAATTTATTGTTGAATTCTAATCCTTTTTTTTCTAAATCCGATTAGGCCTATGCAAATATCACCCAATTGACCTAGCTGGACCTTGATTTGGCGCTAAATATTAGCAAATGACGAAAAAGCATAATTTGACTATTATTAATAGCTTTTCATCTTAGAGAAAAAAAATCGATATTTTAGGTATATTTTATTTTGAATTTTATATTCAAAAAATACCCATTCAAAATGAAATACTAAAAAAAATTATATAATTTGTCAAATGAAGCATTTTGTTGAGATAAAAAAAAAAAAAAATTTTCTTCTTTAGCTCTAGACTTATTTGTCTGAAAGTTAATTAAAAAATTTAGTCACAAATTTAACCCAAATTTTGTTGAATGTTGGCCCCCGAGCATTGACCTCGTCTAATCGCTCGGGCTCGACACAACCAAAAAGCTTTATGCAATTTCTAAATAATTAACAAAACCCATTAGATTGGAAAAAAAATTTTTTTTTTTTCTAGTCTAATTTCCATCAAAAATATCTGTTACAATTATCCATGTTTAATTAAAAGATTTTATTTATTTGAAATAATTCCCTAAAATTTTATCTTTTATTTGTTATAATCACTTTTTTTTTACTATTTTGCTTTTTGTTTATATTTCTCATATTTGACAAGAAAAGCCTTTCTGTTCAAAAAAAAAAGAGGAATTATAATTTAATTTTTTACTCTATTCATAATTTCTAAGCCATCATTTTAATCGAATTAAAAATGAATCAAACAAAAAGACAAAGAAGAAAATTTTTTAATTTTCATTTTTTTCATGACTAGTAATTTTATCGATATTGTTTAATTTGAATAAATATTTTCGCAAATGTTAGTAACCAAAAATATGCTTTTTAGTGATCTGTTTAAAAATAAATCAAAGAAACAAAAAATTTTCAAATTTTTTAATTAAATAAACAAATTATTGAACTAAAATATTTCTCTTTTTTGACACTAAAAGGCACGGTTTCTGCTACCATCAATTCCTTAAATTAGGTGGCTCAAATTTTAGCTTCTAAAATAAAATAAATTAAGAATTCAATGAGTTGTACCAAAGATAAAAGCATTAGAAAAAAGCGTCAAAATGACACCGTGCCTTCTTTTGTTAAGCAATTGAACGCTCTCAAGTTCTAAGAATGGAATCATTATTCATACCAAGCATATTAAGAGTTAGTGTCAATTTATTTCAAATGAATATTTAAAAAAAAAACTGCAGCATGCTTTGTTGCCTTAAATAATTTTTCTAGTGTAAAAAAAATAAGACAAAAAAATTTTATTAAAATTGAATATGAAATATTTTATTATATTTAATTTTAATCATAAGTCTTACTACATGAGTTTAAATGAACTTAAAAAAAAAAGCAACTAGCTTAGAAAAAAAAATCTTTAATGATCATGACAATATTTTCTTTTAAATTTAGTCTCTTTTGATATATAAGCAAACAAAACGTAAATTAAAGCTTGAAGGCTCGAATTTATAAATTATTTTCTCATCATATAAAAAAATCAAATATTAAAATTAATTTATTATGTTTGAAAATAATAATATTTTTTTTTGCAGAAACAAATTTAACGTTGAGGTTAGTTGAATTTTTTAATATCCTGAATAAAGCTGCCTTAATCATTAAATTAGCTAGCTACTAGCTATGCTTTATGTCTGAAAATGAGACCAAATAAATCACGATATTTTATTTATCAGTGATATTTGATCATAATTGAACATTGGACAAAAATAAACCAAATGAAAAATTTCTTAGGCCTGTTTTGCCTCTAACAATCTTCTTAAGACTAAGTCCGATGGGATTTCTAGATTAGGAAAAAAAACCTTCAGAGCCATCAATTTAGGTATTAAGTAAAAAAACAGCATGTTTTAAGATGAATAACTAAAATTTAAAAACAAAAAAAATCTAACTTTAATTTAAGAGAACTTTTTGATTTTTTAGGATCTGTTTTTTTTAAATTTTTATAAAAAAATAAAATTTGTTAAAAGTCTTCCGGTAAGCTAAACTCATTAGGAGATTTAAATATTTATTTGCTTATCTGTACTGAGCTAAAGCTTCTTGAGATCAAAAGAAATTTTAAAGCCTACACACTGATTACCTGAATGCAAAATACCACCAAATAATGAAACAAAATAAATGAGAAATTAAATTTTGCATCTTTTTATTTAGAATGGACAATTTCTTACAACAAAAAACTTGGACCAAAAAATTAAAATAAGAAATTTTTTTTAAAAATTAATTTTACTTACATTTATTTTATTTTTTTAATAAAAAATTGAACAACAAAAAAAAACTTTTTTATTATTTTTTTCTAAAATTTTGTTGCAAAAAATATCAACTTTTCGGCTAATGAAGAATCATTTATGTAAGACATCTCTCAATTTTATTTTAAGACGAGTCAATCTGCGTAGTAGAGCTTAATTTGAAAATTAATTTTTAGACTATGTCTGTAAATGGAAACTTTATAAGAGTGTTATTAGGCATGCAATTATGGATCTATTCAAGACCTACAGAAGTAAATTTCTTTTTGCCAAACTTTCTTAACTGTCAAGAAAATAGATCTTAAAACAAATCAAAAATAATTTCTTTTATTTCTTTAAACTTATTTATCTTTTCACTTTTATCTATTCAAAACTAATTTTTTCTTGTTTTTTTAAATAAACAAAGAAAATTAACTTTTTTTAATCAACTAAATTAAAGTGGTGTCAGTGGCGAAAAGAAAAGAAAACTCTTTTTTTAAAAGAAAAAAAAATTTTAACCACATCATTGACCATTCTTTGACCACCGCAAATATAGTTTTTTGAACTTTTAAAAATCTGAATATTTAACAAAATTATTGACGATTATTTCAGTAAATTACATAGATGTAAATAAAGTTTTAGAAATTTATGCAGGACAAGATATTGGTCTATCAACAGTTCCCAACAGTAAATTTAAGAGATCAAATCTTTTTGGCCCATCGGACTTGGTTTCTAAAAAAAATCTAAAAAATATCTTTTTATGAACTAATAAATGATCACTTAAATTTTAAACACAGTTGTTTATTTATTTCAAAAATTTGAGACTATATTTTTAAAGATTGTAAGCTTTTTGATTTTATTATTGATTATAAATGCAAATAAAAAAAAATGAAATTACACGTGAAAAAGAAAAAAATTTAAACTAATGCTACATAATTTTTCAGAACATAAAAATCTTATTTAATTAAATTTTTTATTTTTTAATAGTAAATATCACAATTTTTGTTACTTATTGTCATTCGAAATCGATTTAAAAGCTAATCAGGTAGTTTTTATTTTTTCTTTTTAAAAATGCTATAACGAAGCCTTTACTGAAACCGAAACTACCATTCTTGAAAAAATAACTAGTTCCTCTAAAAATTTAAAACTGTCAAACTAAACTGAAGTGAGGCCAACACTCCAATTCGATCTCTATTTGACTATTGCTTTATAATACCAACACAGGAACAGGATAAATTAAAACCTCTCTGACAAAAAATAGAAAATAAATTTTTATAATTAGTCAAACACTTAAAATCTCAATGAAAACGTTACACAAAAGTTTGATGCATGAAACTGTTAAAGAGAAATCAAATAGTCTGTTATTAAATTTTTTGAAAAATAAATACAAATAAGTCTTGTTAACACTAGAAAGCTCGGCTGATTTATTACAAAAATTTAAAATTAAAATTTCAAGAATAATAAATAAAATTTATTTAAAAATTAAATTTTTTTTTTTAATTTTTACAATTTTATTTTTAGTTTTTTTGAGTAATTTCTTAAAATTTTATATCTTTGAGATAATAAATAAGAAATTTTTTTTTTAATTTCTCTTAAAACTTTTTGTTTCTTTGAATGACTTGAATTTTTGACTAAGTTACAAGTCTGGTTCCGCATACTGCAGAGACATTCGAAAGATCTTTCTCCCTTTGAAGGATTTTAACTTTATTTTTTCATTTTCTTTAAAAAAATTTAGATAGAGCTTTGGCCGGTTAGAATGATTGGATACATAGTCCTTCCTCTAAGCCAAATAATTAAATTCTAAATCCATACAATAAAAAAATTTTCTAAAGCATGCCTAGTAGTTAAATAATTTCATAACTTGGCAGAAAAGCTTTTCTTCTTAAAATTCATAAACTATTGTCTACTCATAAACTACTAATTTAGTTGTTGTAGTAGGAGATTATGCTGTGGGGAAAACCCAAATAATGGCACTACTAGATGCCCTGCTTTTACAGTCTCTGTTCATTATTTTTTAAGCTGATCTTAAAATCACTTTTATGAGATAAGCGACTTTTATCAAAACCCAAGTTGCTTGTCGATTCTATTTTTAAATATGATGGCATTTGCACTGCTTTGAGTTGCTACATCAAGTGCGTTCCAGTTCCAGGCTGTCCGATTAGTGAAAAAATTGAAACGTACGGCGCAGTTTAGCAAAAGCTGTCTTTCAATTGATAGTTGTCCTCTCCTAGTACCTCCTAGTAGTAGTAGTAGTACAAGTTTTCTGTGACAAGTCTAAACCCTTGTAGAACAACACAAGTTTTATTTGGTTACCTTGTTAAAGCATTGCTGCTTATAGCAGAGTTTTTTTATACTCGCTACTTACGTCTTTCGACGTCATTACTTAAAGTTCCCTTGACTTGCGAGTCCTGACACGTTCCCATAGGAAGATGATCGCTGTTCTAATGTCAGGTTCCATTTTTTGGATGAATGGTAACAACCATCTAGAGAAATGATTTGGCGATGAACTCAAACCAGGTGGCAAATAGAAGCACAACACTGAAAGCACAAGCTCAAATCCATAATTTATTATAGTTTTAACGTTACATTTATTTAACTTGACTTGGATTCGAACCCGGACTATCAGTCGCAATAAGTTGTTGTTTTACCCACTACACTACCACCTCTCTCACCTGTAGGACTGTCCAAATTATTCGAGGCTAGTATTAGATTGCCACATATGAGCTAAAGTCTGCTCGTCCATGTTGAATTTTGTGAAGCTGAATAAAGTCTCTCCGCATGTTGTTAAACTTTTCTAAAGCCACCTTGAACCTGAATTTTACTTCACTCTTAAGCAATCTATTCTACTGTTGAGCCACTCTGTTTACAAATAAAGCATGCCTATAAGTAAAATAATGTCTTAATTTGACAGGAAAGCTTTCCTTCTTAACTCATGAAACAGGAAGCTTCAAATCTAACTAATGAGTTTTTAACTAGTTTAGCCTTTTTACCCGTTTGATAATTTGAACTTATTCATTGAGTTTTTGTTTAATCTAGCTATTTCATTTAAAGTTAAAGTTAGACTTATTTAACTGCAACAGATAATTGACTAGTCGAAAAATTTATTTATAAAATTTAATATTTCAATCTTTAGAATCAGATGACTGAATTATATGCAAAAAATTTAATGAGACAAAAATAATTTGGCTTCACCAAATGACTAATTAAAAATAAAAAAAAATGAATACTATATGGATAAAATATTATCTGACCTGTTTAATTAGCGTCAATTTTTTCGGATAATCAAAGTATGCTTTGACTGACAATACTACTTATTAGCTGCATGAAATACAAAATTCTGAAAAATCTAGTTCACCTAAGAGAAAAGCTCTCAAGCAAAATTTGATTCAATAATGTCATATTACAAAAACAAAGAGACTAGTCTAATTGCGTAGTGTCTTTGCTTTAAACTCCAATTAAGTAATTAAGTCACAACACACACACAAAAACTTATTAAGCTCAGACTTGTTTGTCTTTTAAAGCATAAACAAAGACTTTTTTAGCAGATGTGAATCAATAAGTGTGTCATATTAAAAAAAAATATATATAAAAATTAAATTTAAATAATTTCTATTACAAAATAAATGTTAAAATTATATTTGTGGTTGAGAATTTTTGGACATATTCAAAATCCATATGTGTCTAATAATAGATGCGTCTGTTAGAATATTTAACTAAACGATTTATAGATTGCTTACAACTACCACTAAGAGAAAAAAAAAGTTAAATAAACAAACTCAATTTTTAATCTTCTCACAGCCTTCAAAAATTCAAATGAAAAAAAAATCGCTTTTTGATTATTTACTAGGTCCTTAAAATCAAATATTTGCCGTACTGGATATAGCACTAAATAAATAGTTTAAAAAAAAAATTTTTTTTCTTATATCCATTTATAATAATTGACCTTCTCTTAAAATAAATAGAAAATAAACCAACCGAGCATGTTCCTTGAGGATATTTTGCAAGTATTGTCCAAAATTTAAACGTTTAATCAATCATAGCCTTAAATCATAAAAACAATTTACTCTATTTATTTTTAATTTTGAACAAAACTAGCCGATCAAATCGAAACTTAGAACTTATGCTTTTGATTGTCTTCAATTCAAGTTAAATTTGATTCGCAATATCTTATCCATGTGATTAAGTAGAACGCATAGCTTTACAAAGGTAGGAATAAAAAATTGACTTATTGATTTTTTTGTAGTAGCAGATGGAAGAAAAAAACAAATATTTATTCTTATTTTAATAATTAAAAATAATTTAGAAAATTTATTTGAAAATAATGAGAAAATATAAAAAGTTTTTTCTTTTTTTAGCATTTCACATGGCAAATAATGCCAGCGATTAAGTCACATGAAACGGTGACCCACAAGCCGCTTGTTTTATTTATTGCCACATAGTTGTTGATCGGATCAAAGCCTCTTACTAAATTTGAATTATCAAAATTTATTTATTTTTAGTTTAAAAATAAAAAGAATACGTTGTTCAAAGTTAGTGTAACTAACAGCATTACCATTTGACCATACAAATGTGCTATTTGAAAGTATGCGACCTGAAGTATGAAATAGTCCGTTGTCAACATTTGTCTGTTTCATGAAGTCTTGAGGAAAAATTAAAGAAAAAATACTAAAAAATTTTTTTTTACTGCGAATTAGCTGATTTTGAGCAGCTGAATTAACAGATGCGAGTTCCATGCCAATCGAGTTGCAATACTGTCTTGCACTATCGGCTCTTCTGAGCTCATACCTTAAAAAAAAGTACTCCCGAGTACCAGGTATTGTATGAAAATCATATGGCAAGTGTTCACATGCTTTATTAACTACAAAATAAGATTAAAATTTTGAATTAATTATAAAAATGACCTAATCTTAACTTGGTAAAGAGCTGTTGAGGCCGATCGCGATTAGGCCAACTAAAACCACAAGGATCATTTTACACATATTTTCAACAATTTTTTTTTTAATTTAGCAAAATTTTACTCAAATCAAGTTATTTAACCGAATTTTGATTAAGGTTAAAGTTACGTAATAAAACAGCTGGATTTTCCTAAAGTTTATTAGCTAAAAAAAAAAAACCGGAAAGCTAAATAACCTTCATGGACATGATACAATTACACAACTTTAGAAAAATAAAATCTAATGCTTTTAATATCTCGCTGAGTTGTTTCTAAATTAAAATTACTTTACCTTGAAAGTTTAAATAAAAAAAAAAAAATTAAATTTTAATTTAATTTATCACCTAATATAACATAAATTTAAAACTATCTACATTTCTTATCACCATAAATTATGATATTAATTGAGCTTGTTTTTTAGGTAAATTTTATTTTTGTTTTTTAATTAAAAAAAAAAAAAAATTAAAATGCATCAAAACAATGAGTTTGAATTGGACGAGCGAATGACACAAGAGACCAAGGACTTTGTAGTCAGTTCGCTTAGAATCATACGGCCATCACAAGTGCCCAAGATTGACGTCAATTTGTCTAGAAAAGCACGAGCAGCCAACACGGCTAAAGTTTTGTCTAAATTAAATTTTAATAATTTGAATAAAGTAGAAATAATGGTAAAAAACCCCCATGATGACTATGAAATACCAGTGTCGATTTATACACCAAAGGATTGCTTGCCTGATTCGCCCATCACAGTTTTTTATCATGGCGGTGGATGGACATTTGGCTCGCGTGACTCTCACTATCACGCAGTGGCTTCATTTGCTACACAGACAAAAACAATTTGGGCCTCGGTCGAGTACCGTCTAGCTCCAGAGAATAAATTCTTAGTTCAAATTGGCGACTGTGAGAGTGCACTGCGCTGGATTTTGAACAACAAAAGCTCAATTGGCTCCGCAAGCAGTAAAGTAGGGGTCAGCGGCGACAGTGCCGGTGGCCACTATGCGGCAATTTTGGCTCATGAATTCAAAAAAGAGCTAGACTTTCAAATATTGGTATATCCATGTGTCGATTTGACAACAGTGTACGATTCATATGAAAAGTACTCAAATGACTGCTATCTTATCAATCCAATTTTAATTAAATTTTTTATTGATAATTTAATAGATGAAAAAGATGTTGGAATGCCTAGAGCTTCGCCTTTGTTCAATCAGGACTTTAAAGAGTTGCCAAAATGTTTGATAGTTTGTGCAGAGCTTGATCCGTTGATCGATCAGTGTTATGCTTATGAGAATAAGTTAAGAGAAAATGGCATTGAGTGTGAATTGTGTCAGGTGAATGGAACTGTTCATGGATTTTTTCACAATGGACCCTTTTTGCCAAACGCATTTGGTCAGGCTGCTAATGCGATTAACAATTTTTTTCAAAAGTTTTGATATTATTTTTTTTATACTTATTTATGAAATTTAATAATTATGACAATTTTTTTCAAATTTAGTCAATTTTTAGTCCTTTTTTCTAATAAAAAAAATCAAAAAATTTTTTTTTAAAAGAGAATTCAACAGCTTGTATTTTCTTCTGCTTTTTAAGTAGGAAAATTTTTTTTATTTTTTTTAACCTTTGAGCTTTCGCTCCTTCAAGATTTTGTTTATGAAACAAAAAAAAAATACTTTTGTAGTCCGGCTCAAGGTCCTCCTTTACTTCTTTCTTAAATTTTTTTTTTTCTTATTTACAAATTTTCAGAATTATCATTTGAATTATTTTTTTATAAGTTGGGTTAAATAAAATGAGAAGAGTCAGTGGTAAACAGTGAAAAATTTTTAAAGTTTTTATCTGAAGATTTTGGGGTTTTGTTAATTAAAAAATAAAATTATCTAATATTCTTTATCAGCGTATTTAAAAAAATAAATAAATGGACTTTCGTCCCTTCAGGGTTATGTTATTAAAATAGGAGAAATAAATTTAAATATTACAAGTAAATTAAATAAGACACAAGTTCCAGTTTCAAATTTTTGAAAATTTTACAAAAGAAAAGAGAAATAAATTAATATTTAATTGATCTTTGTCCAATACCTCGTTATATTTTAATTTGAGCTCTCTATTTTAAAAATCTACTGCAATTTTTTGAACAGCTTGATTTTTCAATTTTTCTACAGTCAGTCTGCGGTTATATCACTACATACTTATATCCCAATTTTGATTTATCCCTGAATTATTTAAGAACGGATTTCTTCTAATACATTTACATTAAAAATAATGTTAAGTTAAATCCCCTCGAGATATCCCCAAATTTACTTATAACCCGTTTTTTTGAAAAAAATTATTACATATACACAATAGTAAATAAGCTACACTTTTATCACAAAAAAATTTATTGTAAAAAAAATGAGCCGAAAAAAGCGAACAACAATTTTAATTGAAACAAAAATTGCTATTGTTAAAGAA